>VZTN01031007.1:2273-47798 GCA_013400515.1 Erpornis zantholeuca
AAAAAAGTAAAATTGGGCTTTGTTGCCCTGCAAAGCTTTGAGAGAAATATGTGTCTGACTTGTCCATCAATAAATATTCTCAGCTGTTGGAAAGATTATTATCACAGTGCCAGGGCTATGTTTGAGGTAGGTGTCTGTGTTTTTGGAGATGGGTTGATATTTGCTGGCTTTTTAAGAAAGGGTGACAATGTATGCATGAGACTATGCTATCAACCTGAAATTGAGCTAAATATTAATAGGTAAAGTGAAAAAAAGAGGAACGTTAGAATACCTGATATAAAAATGTGAAACTTTTTAAACTGGTCAGAACATAATAATGTGATTCTCAAAAGGAAAGAGAAACCTTCCAAGGGGTGTAGAAGTTAAACACAGAAAAATATCTATAATACCCCCAAACAAGTAAATATATGATTAGTTTTCAACGAAAGATCTCCTGCTAAATAATGTAGGATTATACAAATATTATCTGAACTCTAAGAAAGCTCACTCAAAGACAGAAGTAACCTTTTTCTTTAAGACATTTTTACAAGGCTTGGGTAAGGTGGAAGCAACTCAGTCCCAAAAATGATCTGAAAATATATGTCCTAAACTTTTCCAAGGAATAATGATACATCCACTTGTCTTTTCAGCTAGATGTAAGAGCTGTTCCAGGAAAGAAATTCAGTAAATTGAAACAAAAATTAATTGTCTCTGAAATTAACACACCAGGAAAATAAAAGCAAACAAACAAAAAAAGCCCCCAAAATAACAACACTTTAAAAATACTGTGTTGTATGGAAATAGGTTGTAGTTTGGTCTTTGTGAATTTGATAACTTACTTATGTAAAATAAAGCAATTTCTGGATATGTATCACAATCTTAACTGTTCAAGTAGAGATGCACACTTTCAGATGAAGCTTTTTATGAAGGAATAAGTTTACCACTGAGTTAAACTAGGAAACTGAGGCTGAAATAGGTCATCAACTCTCCAATAATTATGCTAAGACCTGCTAAATGTTACAACATGAGATTTGAACAGCTGCTTTCTGATTACCAAAAGTTATTAGGGTTTGGATTTTTTTCTTTTTGGTGTGGGTTGTTCTTTTTTTTTTCTTTTAATAAAGAGAAAAACTGCAAAAATTCTTAGGCATATTCTGTATGTAGAGAAAAGTATAATCTTGACGATGATTAATTGATGCTATGGATGAGAAACCATCTCAAGCTCAGAGGACTGTGGTGGTGAAACTACAGTTCATTTAAAAAATAAATAAATAATGAGACTTCATTAGCTTACACTGAAGTGGAGAAACTTAAAAGTCTTCTCTAAGTTAAAAGCTGTAACAAAGAAAGCAAAGGAAGCAAAGAAACAAAGGAGCAAAGGAAATAGAAGAATGTCTTGTGAAATTAAGCAGTGGGTTTTTTTCCTTCTCCCCGTCTTTGACAACGGAGGAAGTCAATGAAAATGATAGACTGATGTTCAAGAAATATAACTTGATTATTCTAGCAGCAGTGAAAGGGAAATGCTGCAAATAATTCATCAGAATACCAGAGAATCAAAAAGATTAAAAAAAAAGAAAAAAGAAAAAAAGCCCATGACAATATACTGTATATTCTGGCATGATAAGTTGCTTCACACAGCAGAGAATTTATCCAAGCTGTATGATACATCTCATTAAAGGAGCAACCACCAAAAGTAACTTCTGATTTGCTATGTGCTGCTCAATCTATCAAAACCCAGCCTCTTCATACTTGTAATGCTGCCACTAAGAAAAGCATTGAAATATGTCACCTTAGTTTGAAATACCTTATAGCAAAATAATATATTCCACATTACAAAGTACTTTGTTTACTGAACGACAGTGTGTTAACTACACTCGGCATAAAATGCTGCAGTAAACAGGGTGATTTTCCACTGATTTTTAGTGCACAGTGGTGGGTGCATGCTAGCCCAATGCTTCTTACCTGACATGGCAGATAAATCGACAAAAATCTTTAGGATGCCTGATTAAATTGATAGATTAGGAGGTGTTCCACAAGTGAGGAGTAAGACGCAATAGTACAACTTTACCAGGTTTAAAAAATGAGAGAAGGAGAGGAGCTGTACCAATAGATTAATTATAGTATCCACTCTTTCACACAGTACTACATTTTATTTTCTATTTCCATAGTCAAAAGATGAAATGAAAGAAAAGTATTTTGTTTACCCAGTCGGTAATGGTAATTTCCTGGAAATAGAAGATGATGTGTCAAGTGACTGCTACTGAACTATGTGGCCTTGGAGAAATTTTGATAAAAGTTAGCGCAAAACTCTTCAATGGGAAAGTTATTTCTATTCTGAAATTCTCAGAACTGCAGAGAGCCATAAAAGTTATATTACCAAAATAGGAATTAAAAAAATAAAGAGCCATAATTGTATTAACTTACAAACAGTGTGAAAGAAAAAGTGGCACATTAACAGACATCTCAGCGATGCCCAAAACTTAAAGGTTCACAGCTACAGCCTTTTATTTTAGTAAATAAAATAAAATAAAATAAAAATCATTACCTCAGTCAAGAGTCATGTTTATGGTGCCATCAGAGATGTGACTGCTTCCTGGGAAAGCAGAGCAGGTATACTTGCTCAGCTTACCTGAGCAGCTGCTAACAGCACAGCTAACAGCCCCAGAAGCCATGAGGCTGAAGGATTACCTAGGTAGTACACCTGTGGCAGGTTGTTCCTGTGGTTTCAAGGTGTTTGCCATCTGAACCAGCTAGCTCACATTTACATGACCTAGGCCAGAGGTTCATAATTATGGTCTCGTTTTTTCCCTCATCAAATTTTCTGCCTCTAGTCTTGTGGTCTTAAAACAAGCCCCACCACTCATCAAGATTTGTTATACTGTTTAAAAAGGAGCAAGCCATAGATAAGATGCAATTTAGGAAGAAATTTTTAATAACCTCTCAGCTGTTAATTGCTGCTTCCCAAAAGAGACCAGAGACAAGAGTGTATGTGTATGAATGTTCCTCCTCCCCTCCATTCCCGGGAAAAAGCTGACACACGTCCCAGCTGGTTAGTTGCCATTGCCAAGAACATCAAAGAGGAAATGCACTTGCACAAACAGCTTAGATGACACCAGACAGCTGGGGTTTGGCTCTTCCTTTTCCTTCCATTTCTGGTAGCTGTGCTTACCTCCAAGGAACAGAACTCAGAAGGAGAGCTACAGTGGAGTTTTGTTTCCTTTAGTCTCTTAGCATCATCAATCCACATCCCTGATGTTCCCAAAAGGCAACTAGGGTTAGACAGGTATCTCCCTCCCACTGTTTGTGCCTGACAAAAAGCCTCTTGGCTTGGCAAACTAAAATAAGGTTTAACACATAATAGAAATGCTTCTCTGACTGTATAAAGCATGCTTCTGGCTGGAGCAGAAACATTCTTTAAAAGTTATGGTGCAGTAACAAATTTTAGGTTAATTTAGATTGTAATATGTTGCATTTAGAAAATTAAGCCTCCCAACAAGAAATCCATTCTTCCCTTCCAGTCATGTTCCTTGTGATAAAGATGAGGAACCTGTCCTCTTTTAAAATAAACTTGTATTCCTGCAACAACTACTATTTCTCCTCTGCCTGTCAGATTTTGCTTTCACCAAACGACCAGTTCACAGTACATAAAAGTTTCTCTCCCCCAGTTCTAGCCCATATTTTAGTCTTTTTTTGTCTATTGAACCTGCTCTTATCAATGCTTCTGATGACCTATCCACAGCCAAAATTCATCCTAGTTTTGACTAGTCAGACATTCTCCAGTAGCTCTATGATGTACCTTGAACAACAGAACTACAGAAGTCTGTGTCATAAAGACATCACACCTGCAGAACAAGTAGCTTTTAACAATTCTGTTTCAGGCATCATTTCAGACAATGGAAAATGCTCAGCTTATCCAAGTGGACTCTTTATCCTCCCCATAAACACTTTTCATTATATGCTCCATGGATCACAGTGATCAATCCAGACAGCCAGGGCAGGTCTCCAGTTTCACATTTTTGTTGGTCCACCTCGACAACTAATGCCTAAATATTTCACTTTTATTTTTCTACTGCACCATGAAGAACACAACCTCCAATCCAACATTTCAGGTAAAATGGTTGCTTTCTTTGGTCTTGACTGCTAGGCTATGTCTTCCACAATTTTGGCTGCTAGTCTTTTTAATGTCTTGAAAAAAAACCTGTCTCCCTTCATCAAGGGAGCTGAAGAAGTGGCTACAAATGTTATGCTGGTGTATCTGTGCTTAAATTAGATCATCTCCAGCATCTTCCATCTCGCTACCAATTTGCCCTTCTCTACTATGTCAAAAAGGAGCTATTTATTCACATATTCATAAAGACACCATTGCCATCTCTGATTGAGTACAAGGCTGACTATTCTCTTCTTACCTCCCATCACTTAAATCTTTAAAAGTATCTTTATCCTTTTCTGGATTAGAATAGCAGCAACACTTTAAACTGTGACAGTCATTTCTAGAGTGCTCATCTGAAATGCAGGCAGATGTCCCAGAGAACATATTTGCAAAATGATTAGCTGTGGAAGATTTGAGCTGCAAAAATGTCTGGTATATGATTTGGAGCTCTCTGCATTACAGAGACAGCCAAAACTCTGGGATCAAACAATGTCATATAGAGACAGGAAAAAAAAAAAGGTTATTTTAGTTCTGAAACTTGAAAAACATCAATAAACAAAGGAAAACAATTCAAAGTTACCAACAGAACAAGCACTTTCAGAAGCAGAAGTTCGTAGTAGAGATGATAAAATACAAAATTGAAGAAAGGAGAGATTTGTACAAACTCAAGAACAGAGCTGAACAGTAAGAGGTAACTGGCAAAAACATGCTAAAGTATGAAAGGACATTGATAATATGGGCCAAAGCAGCGTGAAATATTAGAAAGGAGAAGCCAGACTAAAAAAAACCCAGCTAGAACACTGTCAACTGGGAAATCAGTTCTTCAGGGAAATCTGGCATGTTTTAAAAAACCAGGAGTAGCAGGCAGACTGACAATCAGAGTGCATTGGAATCATATGAAAACTTTTGAAAGAGCACGAGGAACCAAAGAGTGATGATTTGAAGGAGTTATGGAGGAAGAAAATTGGAAAGTAACTTACAGGGTAGATGTGCACCATCCAGTAATGAATGCTTTTAAAATTTTACAAATAAGTCTTCTTTCCTTCCTTTTCAGGTCACACCACTCCTCTGAAGATAGAAAATAAATATCCTGGAGCCAAGCAGGTATGATTTCTATGTTGGTCTGTGCCAAACAGCCCAAAGTTCCCATAGGGAAACTTGACCCATCATAGACAAGGGTTCTTGCCTGACAAGAATCGAGTTTTATAGACAAGAGATGTCACTAACTGGGACTGTCAATTGTCTGAGAAATGAAGCAGACCTTTTCTTTTACAATATGTTTGTAGACTGAGATTCTAAGAACTTTACTACTAAACTGCTTGATTAGTAAGGAGCAGCAACTTAAACTTTGCATGCATGCTAAGTATTTTTACATTACACTGTTTCAGTAAGTTTCTATAAAATATGTTGTTCTGCTCAGTAATAGTTCTACACTCCATGCTTCAAAACTGTCTTTAATTTTCTTAAACATAACAGCAGCTACAATTGCCTTTTCCTAATAAACTTATCTGTAACAAAAAGAAATCTGCCTAAGGAAGTTAACCACATAAACACATCAAGAATCCACCACTTGTTATATTTGAAGCACAATATATAACATGGGGGTTTTTTTAAGAACCAGCGTCTTTATATGATACCCTTTATAAAAGCATAAAGTTTTCTTTGCAGATTTTCATTAAAAAATAAGGCAGAATAATAAATGATATTACTCTATTAAAAAAAAAAACACAGTGAGGTTGAGAATTATACTGTGACTAATATATGTAATAAAACTACCAAATTGATGGAATCACAGAATCTCCCAGGTTGGAAAAGGCCTTCAAGGCTATCAAGTGCAAATTTTGGTGACAATCAAGACCACTGGCTAAAATCCAGTTTGTAACTCAAAGGTATTTAGCTAGTTGTCATTCCCATGCTTTAAAGAAAAAAGAAAAAAGTAAAAAAGAGAAAGAAATTTGTCTACAACTGAAATCCTTTTTTATTCCCAGGAAGCCCAAGGGAACAAGATAGTTCATTGTTTCTTAGAACATGGCTTTTAAATTTCACTATGACTGCTGTATATTATGATTGGCTCAGGCATTTGAGCCAGCATACAATGAATACAGTTGTAATTTTTGCAGTCACAGAGCAATGAATGTTCCATGTTATTTTGCTTGTTGCCTATATGTAGAGAGCAATTTGTGTGGAGAACATTACTGTATCTGTCATGTTCCATCTGAAAGCACTGATGCAGAACTGCTTGGAGACAGCAGCACTGTAGTATTGATGCTCATGGCAGAAGAGATCTAGATACCATGAAAAGCTAATGGTGTTAACTAAAGAATTCTTCAATTCACTTCAGCAGAAAGGGAACATTTAAAGCAGGATTAGTTTTAGAATAAATGACAAAAATTCAACACATTGAAACTGTGCAAAGTGCATATTGTAGCAATTATGTAGACTTTTTGATACAGTACTGACGAGCCAAATTATGGCTGTGCTGTATATTACTCTACAGCATAGACAACTGCCTTTACATGGGATGACTTCTTACTTTAAGGGCTGCTACAAAATCATCTTTGTGTTTTAAACAAACATACTGCAACTGTGCACAGAAATAAGCACCTGGAAAAACTCCCAGTTCCTTTTTTAGCCCATGCACTTCTTAGTCATCCTAAAAGATTTATCTTCTCAATTTCTCCTCTGAGCTGGGCAGCAGGGATAAACTGAACTATTTTTTCCACCTCTTGTTTGGGATGGAGAGAAATGACTGCAACAAGGAGCCACAATTCTGCTGTGGTGAAGTCTATATGGGACCTGGGCAAGAAGTTATGTTAACCCTGTGCTGGAAGAGATGGTCTGAAGTGGTCTGCAGTCAAAAATGTTTTTAAAGATGATAAAGGAAATATGGAAGGAATTTTCTGCTCTGTTCCGCAGAAGCCTGACCGTGGATGGAGAGGGCCAGTTAGGAGTGCAGGGCTAGCTTCAAGCACACACAGGGCTGGCCCTGTTGTGCCACGGGGTCCTGGATTCTCTCATCACATCAGTTCCAGAAAGGAAAGAAATTTTGACTCTGTGTTGAGTAGGACTGTCAGCAATTCACAACTAGGTACTGCCTAAGAACATGGGGTTAATTAAGGACTTGAAACTGAAATATCCAGTCTCTTAACAAAGCCATCTTAAGGTGGTATTCGTGATCTGCTTGTCTTTTAAAGGATAATAAAATTTGGGATGCATTTATTACAACATATATGTGTATGTGTTTAGACAAAAACATACATATAAAGTTAGTCAAACTCCAGAAAATCAGAATGAACAGAATAAGAAAATAAAGAGCAATAACTCTTACCATGAGAGTACTCTTTCTCAGTCCTACATTTGAAATACTGATGAGGATATTTTCTCCCAGCTCTAACTATTTCCCTTTAAAGTTGAGCTATTCTCTTTCAAATATCATCATAGGTTTATATGTATCCCCTATTCACTTAAAGCTCAAATTTGCTCTGTTTACAAGTGAAAAACATGTCTGTTTCTATGATTTGGCAGAAGCAAATCTCAGGTTGGGACTCCAAAACCAATCTGGTTCTTTTCTTCCTTTTTTCCTTCAGTTTTCTTTGTGTTCCTTCAAATTCTTCCCTTCTTTTTGTGACATTCATCTTTAAGAGAGTGAACAAGGACTCAGATTCTGTACTAGGACAAGGATTTCTATTTATACAGTGTAATTCTCAGGTCATTATTCCATATATTCTAAGGTGAATAACAATATACTCACAAATAAATTAGATCTGGTGAAGATGGTTCCTACTTTTGCAATTACTATCCTAAGTACCTGCACATAAGAATAGCTGCCTAGTTTTTCTTCTGCATTTATTCCAGGGTTCCAAGTAAGCCTATATTTATTCCAGGGTTCCCAGTATGACTCCTAAAAATTATCAGTATCCAAAATTTTCTTTTATTTTGTCCTAATTATGTGATAAAATTACAGCATCTTTGGAGAGACATTACACTCCATTTTTATGTCTTTATAAACCTAACACAAAGGAACTGTGATCTTTGTTTGAAACACGTAAACAACAAGGCAACAGAAAAGAAATGTAAGTATATCTAGAGGATTTTATGGTTTTGGCAAAATAGAAGATGGAGAAAAATAATGTTCAAATGTGCTGTGCTGCAGTTGCTTCAAGTAATTAGATGATTCTGTGAACAGTGCCTTTGAATAAAAACAAACAGGAATTTTTCGTATCATCTGTCTGGTTTTTGTGACAAATTATCTCCTTGCAAACATTTTTGAGTATTTATTTGGGATGCTCTATGTTGATTAATATTTTTTATTCCATTTGTGTAAAAATATCAGTTAATATTTCATACTTTCTTCTGCTTCTTTGCTTCTTTGAACTTATTTTTAGATATTTGCCTATTCTCTTATGTGTCTTATCAAATAATTGCATTCAGAAATCAAACCTTGTGAACTTCAGCAGAAAACTATGTTCAACCCAATTATACTTTCTGTAAATATACTCCTTTCTGAAAAGGTTTTTTGCAGGTAATTTTAACCACAAAACACCACCAATGATTGCAGTCTGCTACTGCCAACTACAATGACATGAAAAAATTCCAAGAAGAGTCAGTATTAAATCAATTTAAGAAAGGCACTCAGGAGGGTGTAAAAGGCACCCACCAGGGGTTGACTAGCACTTTAGGTACTACAGTTGAGTAGGGAGCATTTAAATCTATTTTCTTTTGACCTATAAAGACTTTTAAGTGAAGAAAAAAAAACAACTTTTCAACAGGTACAATCTTTATACATTAATTTTCTGATGCACCAAGTCTTTCCAGGGGACATCAGGGCAAATATTTCAAGTTAATGGAGGGCATACTGTGGTGATTTGTATCAGCTGACACACACTGAGGACAAGTAGCCATACAATAACATTTCCTAGAACCTGCTCTAGTTAGGCAAAAATATTCAATTTTGCTCTTTTGAAATCCATCACAAAGATGTACAGCATAGAGAAATAAATAGCCAAGCTAGCAGACAAACTGGCATAAAAACATCTGTATAAAAAACTGTTCCATTTAATAGTAATTTGTCAAGATAATTGTGTCAAATATGGTATAACCACAGATGAAGTCAATATCAAAAAGAATTCAATCTTTGTTATCAGAACATTAGCAGGCCATAGAGATTTATTACTTTTATTTCTGAGGTGGAAGGGAACGTTTCTGTTTTGTCCTGTGTTATTTTAGCCTTCCCCTTGAAATTAACGATAAAACTATCAAATACACTGCTCAGAATTCTTTACAAGAAAAATTGCACTATTTAGGCTAACATAAAGAAAACACTGAAAAACCAAAAATTCCATCAAGTAAAAAGCCTATCCAAGCAAACAAAACTCTCCAGGTTTATTTATTACCCTCTGAAAGCAGATTTAGGAAGCATCAGGGGTGTGGCTGGAACTTTCAGCCAGTAAAACCCCGGGGAGGGTGGCTGACAGGGACAGTAACAGGGCTGTGCAGAAAGAAGTGATCTCAGTGATCCTGGGAGAATCTCCATCCCCAGCCACACACTGTGACCTCCAGATCCCTTGGCATCATTTTCCAGGAGCCAAACTGAGCACACCTCACTTCAGCCTGAGTCTGACCTCTATGACTTGTCCCCTGCACTTCCAGCATTTTGCTGCATTGGTGATTTGATTTGATAACAAGATGCAAATGTTTCGGTGTTTTGTCTTAAATAGGGACCAGAAATAAAGAAACCAGTGAATATTTTTAAATGTTTGCTTGCACTTAATCTGATTTTTCGGTGTATAATTAAAATTTTACAGCTACAAGTTTCATAATAAACATTTCTCACAGACTCTACTGGAATGTAAATCACATCTAATAATGAAGTCTGAATTTTGCAGTAAAAAAACCCTACACCCTTCTGAAGCTGAATTACTCAAAAAGCTAATATCAGGTCATTACCAGTACATTTTTAAGCAAATCATTAACTTCTACAGTGCATGTAGAGATGCTCAAACTTTGTGATTGCTGCGTGCATTTATTAGACTGTAAATTTAATTCTTCATAGCATAAAAATTATGGTGAAGTTTTTAGGAGCTATGACTGTTTCTGTGATGTCTGGATGATTCTAAAAATTTTGACTTTTTTCCTTCTATTCCATAATTGCCTTTTCTTTTCAGCAAGTGATACTAGAAGTGGAGCAGTTAGGAGAAAGGGGGGATGTAGAACAACAAGGACGCTATTAAATAAATAGTTTTACTGGGCAAAATTAAGTTGGTCATAAAATACTGGCCCATACTGACTGCTGGAAATTGTGCTAACAAGAGCTTGCTGCATTTGCTTGGTACTGCAATGCCTTTTCCAGGAGTCATCAAGGTGGCAGAATTAAACTGAACAGGGTATAAGAATGCAACTTGTAGGAAACAGCCCTGCCAGGGAAAAGGTTGTAAAGGGTGTCTTGCATTTCTCTGTCAAATGGTTATGAATAAGCAGTACACCCTCTCTAGAGAAGCTCCTGATGCATGCATTTAAAAGCTTCACTGAACTTTTTCTACATCTGCAAATAAATCATGCTGACAAATTTCTCATATTTTCCTGTTACCTTTATCCAGATGTATTACCAGATATAGGTGAGTAATGTATTGCTTAACAAATATTCGTTCTGACAAACAACACAAAAGCTCTCACAAACATTCACTGTAAAATAATGCTGATCAGCTTTCCTCTTCGAGGGACCCCTGCATTCTGCAGCAAGACTTCCAAAGCTGCACATAGTCACCAAAAAAAATAATGGAAATGCCACTTAGGTGACTTTGAAAAAAGTAGTTAAACTTTACACCAACTTCAGCAGAGGTTACCTTAACTTTCTGTCACTGAAATGTGACCTAATGAATATGCTTAACCTGAGTTCTTCGTCACACACACACACAAAGCATTATTCTTTCTCCTCAGTTGGACAAGGCAGAAAAAACCCAAACTGCTAGAATTACAGCAGAGAGCCCAAGGCACAAGTGTTTTTTGAGCCATATCTGGGTGGTGAAGCCTTGGTCTCACTCAGAGCCCCCTGCCCTGCTGCAGGCTGACATCTGACGAGCCTGTCAGACAACACCTCTACCCAAACAGCTGCCCAGCACACTCCTCAAAGGCTGTCCCTCAAACAAATGGAAACTCCAACTAACTCTGGAACCAGACAAACCTGAAGACCCCAGCTCAAGAGCACAAACAGGGAACAATATGAATTGCCAGATTTTTTGAATAATAGCAAAATTGAAATTGCCTTGGGTACATCCAAGCACAGCTGCAATAGCTAACTTATTAATGTCTTTTCATTGGCAGCCACATCTAAACAATCTGCCAAAGAAACTTTAACAGCTTCTCTTGTCATAAATGATTCAGCTGAAAGATATACAACCTTGTAAGCCAGGTGGTGAGAGGTAAAAGAGGCTAGATCCTGCATAGGATATCTGGGGTTTTTTCCAGGGTTTTTTTTCAGGCTGTACAGAGAAACTCATATCATTGGTTGATGTAAATAACTCCCAAGGGCCTTGAAGGCATGTATATTAATATGAGGAAATTTATTTGTTTCAGACCCACTTGCAGAACTTTTGTTAAAGAATTATCCATAGGATTAAAAGTATCAGAGATATTTGGTGCATATGAGTTAAATAAATATTTTAACTAGGTGTGTTATTAAACCCATATGGAAAAGACACCATCCAATGTCCAACAATAGCTTTAAACATGCTAAAACTTGCATTACTATAATCCCATCCTTCTTTCAGCATACAGGTTCAAAAAAAGAATTCAAAGATTCTTTCTGTCTTTTTCTCCCATCAATTTCACTAAAATTGCAATGAGACAAAGAAAGTTATAAATGAGATAACAGCACCACTGCAGTTAAACTCATAGCCACTGACAAAAGCAAAACAAGAATAATTTGCACCTGATATTAATTTTAGTTATTATCAGCCCTTTCTGACTCTTAGATGTTATTGTTTGAAATTATTTTTTGTTCTGCAGGACATCCAAGTAAGACACTATTTTTCAGTGTGCCCAGCAATGACTCTCTCAGGCCCTCTTCTTGTCTTCTTGCTTGGTATCAATGGTATCTTACAGATTTACTTTACCCTGGCACATGAGATGAGTCAGGATAAGCTACTGGCCAGTCCTTCCTCCCTGGAGGGTAAGTAACATCAAGGTCATAAGTGAAGTGAAGTAGCTGGGAATAAACTGGCCTGGATTTGTTGTGATGTCTTTATTCTTCTCCAAATGAACACAACCAAGTCAAAGGACTGAAAAAGACAAGTAGAAAAAGCCCAGCGAATAAGTCACTGACGAAGTGACTTGCAGAAATAAGGTTCTATAAAACTGTAAGGTATGGAGAGGAGTTAGTGTCAACATGGCTACTTAACTTTGCCTTCCTATTCTTAGTATAATGCAAAATAGAACAGAAATAAGGGCTGTAATCACAGCTTGGCAAGAATTTTCTCATACTTTTCACATGTATATAGGTGATTATAATATCTATAAGTAAATGAAATATCATGTTTTTGCTTTATAATGAGCTAGAAGAAAAGCAGTGGTAAGAAATTTTTTCCTTCTGTTTTCCCCCTGAATTTGATAAGAAATCTATGCCCATTAACATTACTGTACTGGGTTTGCATGACCAGGTTTTGGTAGCAGGGGGGCTGAAGGGGCAAAGCCAGAAGCTGCCAAAACTTCTTCCCTGTACAGCAGAGCCAATCCCAGCTGGCTCCAAGAGAGACATGCTGCTGGCCAAGGCTGGGCCAATGGTGGTAACACCTCTGAGAGGAAATATTTAAGAAGGAAAAGAAAATATTATTGCACAGACATAATTGTGGGATGGGAAGAGCAGAGTGGGAATATGTGAGAGGAACAGCTCTGCAGACTCCAAAGGCAGTGCAGAAGGAGGGGCAGGAGGTGTTCCAGTCACCAGAGCTGAGATTCCCCTGCAGCCCATGGAGGAGACCCACACCAGAGCAGGGGGATGCCTGAGGGAGGCTGTGACCCCGTGGGAAGCCTGTGCTGGAGCAGGCTCCCAGCAGGGACCTGCAGATCCATGGAGAAAGGAGCCCAGAGTGGAGCAGGTTTCCTGGCAGGACTTGTGACTGTGTGAGGGACCCACACCGGAGAAGCTGGTCCTTGAAGGACAACAACCCCAGGTTGTCACAGCTGTTCACAGAGAACTGCTGCCTGTGGGATGGACTCATGTTTGAGAAGCTGATGGAGAACTGTCTCCCATGGGACAGAGCCCATGTTGGAAGAGGGGAAGGACTCCTCTCCCTGTGAGCAGCAGAAGAAAATACGTGTGATGAACTGATCATTACCCCCATTCTCCGTCTCCCTGCACCACAGGAGGAGGAAGTAAATCTGGGAAGTGTGCAGAAGGTGTTTCTCAGAATTATTTTACTTCTCATTATCCTGCTTTGATTATTACTGCATTCAGTAATAAATTCATTTAATTTCTCCAATTGGAGTATGTTTTGCCTGTGATGGTATTTGGTGAGTGATCTCTCCCATACCCTAACTCATGACCCTCGGTCATATTTTCTCTCCCCTGTCCAGCTGGGGGGTGATAGAGTGGCTTTGGTGGGTGTCTGGCATCCAGCCAGGGCCAGCCCACTAACCTTATTCATGCTGAGTGACAGCTGTCCCTATTTTGCACTCTCTGGGGCATGTTGCCAGACTGCATTACAGCCTGACCCTGTGCTTGGAAGCAGCATGGTGTGGGTTCTCTGTGGCTGCATCCAGCCTGCAGTGCAAAGCTCTACAGTGTGCCAAGTCCCAGGGGGATTATGAAGGACACAGGAACCTTTCCCTGTCCACGTACTTTTTCCTCCAGGGGGGCCCAAAACCACTGCAGAAACAGTTCTTCCCCAGGTCCCTTCTGCAAACACAGCTTCTCACTCAGAAAAAGATGTGCAAGGGAGCACTGGAAACACTGCAAGTTTGATGAATCAGAAAAAATCAGAGCAGCCATTCGTGTATGTTACCTTTTTCCTGCAAATTCTTTTATAGTTTCAAGGCTTTTCATCTTAAAACAAATACACACTAGACATTAAAGATAAGTTTACTTTGGCTAAGTTTTTACGAAGGTCTTAAGATATAACAGTAATAAAATGCATAGTTTGTTTTCCAACGGTATGTGCAGGGCAAGAACACATTTTGTAATACATCACAGGCATCTTAAATCAACGTGACACATTTAAGTTAATTCAGCTCCTTCTATCAGCACAATATCACTAGCTCTAGGTTGCTCTTATTAGCCATTTCCCTATTTGCCGCTTTTGATCCCCAGGGAAGAATTAACAAACCAGTTTGTTTAAACTCTTCTTGAAATATTAGCTCTCCTGTTAACCCAAGTGACTCTGAAAATTCATTTGGAAAATAGAAAACATAGCCTACATCTGGATGACTATACACTATTGTAACACACACACATTAGCTACTCCTTCTGTATTGCTTAAGGGACCAAGAATACATTTATCTTTTATGGAAAATTCTACCTAGCACTAGAAGTAGCAAAAAATAAATACACTGAACATCATGTAATTCCCAAGGCAAACATTAATCAGTTATGAGAAATATTATGATACAGGTATTTCAGCTCTCTTTTCCTTGTGGGACTCATAAGGTAAATAATCTAAACCACTGGATTGATTGTAGAAAGCATTTAAACCTATGATGTCAAGATATTTGTGATTTGTGCAGCCAGATATTAATTTGCCAATACTTTTAACTTGTGTGATTAGCTTTTTGCTATCTACACTGAGGTTAAAATGATGGTACCTTTTAAAACTGAAACTATTTCTGTGAGTAATGTCGAAATGGAATTCTACTGACTGAGTGTTGCACCAGGACTGTAACTTATCCACAGCTAGACAGCACTATTTTCTTCATTTATGGGGACATTTCAAACATTTTTCTGCATAGAGAACATTCCAAAGAGAACATCTATTGACACCATAAGCATCCAAATATAAATTACTTTTGTCCTAATTATGTACTGAAAATTTCAGTCAGGAAATTCCAGTAATGCCAATTAAAGCTTTTTTTCCACAATAACACTTTTACAGGTTTTGACTTAGATTTATTTTCCCATATACTTAAGTGATCTTTACCAGGGGAAATATTTTATTTGTCTATATTTAAAAAAAATATTAATTTTTTGACAGTTAGAAAGGTTTAGTTGGAAATATCTAAGCATATGTTATCATGTCAAACTCTTTTCAGTTATCTTGGAAATTTTACACCCATAAAGATAAATCACACTCAAAATTTTCCAGTATATCACAAGATGCAGAAATCTAAATAGCAAGGATGTTTCAAATAGCATTAAATGAAAAGCAGCTGTCCTTAAATGAGCTATATGTAAATACAGCAAATTAATTTAATATTTTGATTCTTGCTATATGGCGTAAAATATTGTAGGCATAATAAAAGTTAGGCACAACTGAAAACTACACACAGAGGGGAAAATTTCATTTTCAAAAACACAGCTTTTTTTCTACATGATACCCTCATATAATGAAAAGTTCTGAAACATTAAATGTTTAATTTGGTTTTGCTCCAAATCACAAAAAAAAACCAACATTAAAATGTTTTGTAATGCAAAATAGACATCTCTAGCTTTTATCCACTCCACTCATTAACTTTTGTCAAATCAGTGCTATTCATTATGGGTGAGTTTCTTTGTGAAATGGAAAATAAAACTAAAAAGTCCATAACTCCAATCCTCAACTTGTTCAATTGCTCAATTTTGTGAAGAACCAGTACTTTTTTTTTTTTCCTCCCTTCTGGTTTTGTTCTTATCTTAGTTTTAGACATCTGGTTGGTTTCTGCTTCCCAGTGGGCATTTTCTTTAATGTATGGGATTTACGACATAGAAAAGAGACTTCACCAAGTATCCAAGCACCAACATTAGGTGTGATTAACTCCTATTCAAACACAGCATCTTAACTCATAGCTAATTTTGAAAAGAAAAAAAAAAAAGTGGGTTTTGTTCCTGGCGACCATTCCTTATTTCCACTCTCTTTCCCTGCACTTTCTGGACAACCATTTTAGAACCTCAAAGAGGAGGTCATTCTGATAATCATCCACTTCAACACCTGACTCACTTGGAGTGACTTGCCTGGGTACAACTTCCTTTTCTAAAACACTTTTCACCTTTCACTTTCCCAATTTTGATCCAAATTGCATGAGATTTTTTCCCACATGCACATGACGTGAAAATTCTGTTTGAAATTTGCAAAATGAGCATGAAGTAGAGCCAAAACAGCTCTGTATTTACAGAATATTAGTACATCTGAATAGGACACCTTTTGCAGTAAAAGGTCAAAATCAGAATTTGATTATGGACAACTTAAGATGAACCCTATTCTACTTAATCAACTAGAAATATAAGATTAACCCAAACCCAATTTAGTTCACAAAGATGCTTGGTTTTGTAACCCTTTAATTTTAACCTTTCATCTTGATTTTGTAAAAACCAAGAGATTTAAAGGACATTCACACACTTCCATCTTTGTTTACATGAAAATCTTCATAAGCAGAAGGACAAGTGCATATGAGAAGGTATAGCTGAAATGCATAACAACACAGATTTTGAGCCTTATCCTCCTTCAGGAACTGCAAAGAGTGGTCATTAAAGCTATAATTAAAACATGTAGCTTTCAAAGGCAGCATGTATGCTCAGAGTCTGTGTGTGCTGTGCTTTCTGTGCTTACCCAAAACCAATTTAGCAGCAAAGATTCAAAGTTTAGGTGTTGACACCATCCAAGCATTACCAAACTTTGTCACCTCAAATTGTGACCCACAATGTGAGGCAGCAAGAAAAAGATGTGAAGTAGAAGTACCTTGTTGTGGAGTAATGTTTGATATCTGTCTTTCCCACCTGTCCCACCCACAGAACTCTTATTTTCTGAGTATGGATCCAATTTGCAGTATCCCCTTCTATTGGGCTGCTAGGAGTATTTAAATCCTAATGAAAATGTATTTATGAAAATACGGAATGAACTGTAGAAAAACCCAAATCTCAGGCAATCACTGCCCAAAGGTTCAATATTGCTACTCCAGGTAATATTATTACCTTATAATAATAAGGTCTCCTGTTTCCTAAGTATGACTAATATACCTGAATTGCTAGACACCAGACCTTGTGTTCAGCTGTGTTAAACACACACATAGGCCAAATGAACTCACTTAGCAAGAGTACTCAGACTAGATTGTAAAGCAGATTTATCTGTGCTGTGATTTAATATTCTATTTCATTCAGCTTCCAACTTCACAAGGGTTTTTTTTTTTCTTCCAGTCCTTGATACAAACCAAGAAATTGAGATTCACCTTTTCCTCACAGGAAACAAATTTAAACAATGACAATCCATCCTTGTATTTTTCAGACTTACTAGGCAATCTGCATCTATTTAAGACTTCCTGAATGCTAAACATACTAACAAACAAAAAGCAGGATTAATATTTTCAGAATTTTTTGCTTTAATACTATATTAGAAACCATACATAATGCATCCCGCTGCCTAATATTAATTAAATTATCATTTTTTAATTACATACTGACTGGACCCCAAATGCTCAAGGGCAACACTGGGCTAACTGCTACCTATTTAATTTTATTTCTATGGTTCCTGTTTCACTATTATCTGAATAACTTCTTTTTACATCTTGGCTTTTTTTTACCTACCCTTTGCCTTTTTGTTTCCCCAAATTTGGTCTTCTCTTCCTAATATTTCTGGTACTGATTGCACTTCATTCACACTACCTTTTAAACTCTCATAGATTTCACACTGATTTTATTCTTTCTGTTTCAGAAAAGCAACCCTCTGGCACTGACAGATTGTTAAAAGTCCACAAACTAAGGATTTTATACATAAGGAAAATCTACAGCCACAAAAGTTCAGTTCCTAATGCAATACTTCTGTCTGCACTTCAACTCTTCCTGTCCATGGCAACTCCAAAGTAACACCGAAGTTTCAATAAAGGAGTCAATCTTTAAGAAAAAGTAGTGGAAAAGTAGAATTGCACTAGCAACAGTCCTGGAGTTGGTAATGTCTGGCCTTATGTTTTTATTCTAATTTTGAGACCTCATGGGCTTGGGGGTTTTTTAACATAAATTCCTTAGTATACCCCAAAGGGAGTTAGAGAAACAGTAATACCTGAGTAGGCAATGTGACTACAATTTACAAATTAAGAGCTAATTTCCAGTATTTTCCTCTTTACCACAATTTCTTATTTGAAAACAAAACAAAACTTATCTCAGAACTTAAAGTAAGGAAAAGCCTTCAGCATTGTATTTTGAAGATTTATCTGTGAAGTTTTATGCTGATCACTTCCTGTCAATTTTTCTTTCTCTCATAAAGAAGAGCTAATCTCCAAAAAACAAAACAAAAGTAAAAAACCAAAAAAACAAACAACAAAACAACAACAACAAAAAAACCCCAAACAAACAAAAAGCTATCCAAAACCTACAAAAAAAAAAAAAAAAAACAACCCACAAAGGTAAAAACAATTAAAAAAATGATCAAAGCACACCAATAAGTAGCAGTTCAAACCACACAAAGATCTTTACTGGGAGGGTGCTGAGGCACTGGCACAGGATGCCCAGAGAAGCTGTGGATGCTCCAACCCTAGGAATGCTCAAGGCCAGGTTAGATGGAGCTCTGAGCAACCTGGTCTGGTGAAAGGTGTCCCTGCCCACGGCAGGACAGCTGGGAACATGATGATCTTTAATGTCCCTTCCACCCAAGCCCTTCTGTGACTCTACAATCATGAAGGCTGAAAAAATCAGGCAATACTGGAAAGCTGAGCTGCCAAACAAAAGTCTCAGCCAGGAAAAATTTCAAATTAGTGCTATTAAATACAAAATAAAGGAACCTGAAACAAATTCCCAAGCTAGGCTGAAAACCCGAGTCCCATAAATACTATACCTATGTTAAATTTCACACTGATTGCCTTTGGTTTGCCAGTAGATCAAATAAAAACAAAAGCTTTGACAACAAAATAATTATTAAAAATTGTTACTATGTTTCTTCATATGAGGACTCTCTGTCTTCTGTTATAAACATACCTACACAACAGATGTAAAAGGTCCACTTAACTCATAAGGACTAGACAGAATATAAACAAGTGTAGAACTTGGCTGAGTGATTTTAATTACTTTGTGAAGCAGAAGTGAATTTGAAGCAAATGCCTGAAAGCCACATTACATATGTCAGTTTTAAAAATTGATACAAATTCTGCAAATATTGGAAAGGTAGACTGACTGCAATGTAAGGCTAAGAGTGATAAACTCACCCTGTGCCTAGCTATAGAATGAAGACTCTGATATTAACTTTTACTCTTTATGCTCTTAAATATATTGTCAGCGAATTCACATTGTTCATTTGAAGTGTAACTGCATTTTTTAAAGTCAAACTACCCATACACACTCAATAAAAAAGTACTGTAAGTTATAATATCAAACCAGGGTCTGATCCTGAATTAGACATAAAGAAGAGGAAAAGTAAAACATACCTGTAAATACCAATCATGCTTTGCTAGATGCCACTAAAATTAACCCCACAGTTTTTTTTATATTTTAACTGCTACATGAAAGAAAATCTTTCTACTTAATTGACTACTGTACACTTCAAATTTATGTTTTGACAGAGAGATTATAAAATAGAGGTAAAATAGGACGTTAGCAACCACACTGAAATGTTATCAAAATTTTTGGATTGAAGCTACTTTCTAAGGCAGAGCCCTGTGAATATTCCTTATGTTCTGCAGCCAGCCATAAAAAAATCAATGTCTCTTACACACCTCTTATCTTCTGATGATCTCGTTCATCAGTTTACTTTAGAGATACTTTTGAACCCACAATTTGCTAGCTGGTTTGAAATTTTTCATAATGAGTTCTCCATCCCTAGTTCAAAGTAAATCTACACTCAGGATTAGGGAGGGAATGATTTGACTACTGTGTGCCCAAGGTAATTATTTCCTTTCTGAAAGTTTAACCTCGCGCTTTCAATTTAAAGTTATTTAGATTAAATCATCAGCTTTAAATACATGGATATCACAACCAGCCAAACTGTGCAGAGTATATCTTCAGCACTGAAAAATCTTGCTGTACTTTATTAGTCTTCTAGATTCTTGGATCCCCCGTGTGACAAAAGAAAAGAGGCTGTTAGACATTAAACAGGGGGTTCAGGGCCCTTATCAGGAGCAACTGAAAAATGGTGGGAAAGAGTTGCAGTTTCCTGCCACTGGAGAATGTTAATACAATGGGTCATCTGGCTATTGCACAATCCTCTGTGTTGGCCCTCCAGAGGGGAATAATGCAAAATTATCAGTAAAATCGTAATGTTTGTCCCACCTGTGGGGTTCTCTCACGTCAGCTAACACTCTGTTAGGTGATGTAATCAAAGACACATAAATCTGCCTTTAGTCAGCCCCACACTGGGGCAGTGAGAGCATTTTGAGCACTACAGCACATTTATGTTTAAAAGTGGGGCGAAAAGACTTGTAGGGTAGGCATAACCAACTGCCTGCTTATTCCTGAGGCACAATAGGAGGCATAGATCTCTTCTGTGATAAAATATCAATGAGCCATGTTATTCTGCATGTAGAGTCAGACAGAACACTGTAACAACTTTTCAGGAGGTATTCACTGAAAGCCTAAAGAAGAATTCATTTCAGATAAGCTCACGCTGCTTTTGTGTTCCCTCCCCTTAATCATTAGAGTGGTTTTCCCTAATTTAAATGGGACATCACAGGAAAATGTTAAGAGTCTTGAATGCTTGTGTACCTGCATGTCACTGTACATGAAAGGGAACTTAAGCAAGGAAAAAATCCTCGCTAATAACCCAACACAGAGGTAAATTGAAAGAATCATGCCAAGATCTGACTTCACAGTGGTAAGACAATGCATGTCATCATTTAATGAGAACAAAATGAGAGAATATGGAACTCTTGACCCAACGAATGTTTTGAAGTGTAGGAAAACTTGGGAGATATGTCTGAGGCCAGAAATACACAGGCCACAAGTGGTAGAATTTCAGAGTAGTCTCCATTTTCATTCTTAAAACCACATGCCAATTCTTCCTACTGCTGCTTTCTGCTTGTGAAAGATTGTTTCCTGCAGAGTGACTTAGGCTCTTTTCAGTACAAGTGTGATAGCTACAGTAGTCAGTGAGAAGCACTGAGGGCAGCTCAGAGCAATGCAGAGTGAAAATAGTTGCAACCTGGTCCAGCATCCTTTCAGACACCACTAGAGGGGTAGGGAGGATGGTTGAGCAGCAGCTTCAGTTTTATGAGAATATCTGAATCTGTGTCCTGTTGCTGTCATAGAGCACATCATACATCCACCTCACATAAATCCAGAATACACAAAGCTCACTAATCACTTTTGGTAATACAGACTCTAAGTTTAAGAAAATGACTACTTGTGATGACTTTTAATTTGTATTAACTTGACCACGATCTGGCATCTGTTACTAAAGAACATAACAAAGACAGAATACAAGAGAGCATTTGACTGAAAATTTACAGAATTGTTTTCATACTATTAACACTGCCTCAAAATATCACACTTAGATAATTAATCAGCTCAGAAATAAATAATTTTGTTTTACTGAAATGGCAAATTCTGTTCTAATATCAAGCTGCTCTACATTCAAGAAATATATTCTGCTCTACACTCAAGAAAGAGGAAGGACAGAACATGAAAAGACAGCTTGCTTTCCAACAATGCCACAGTCTGAAATTCTAGCAACTTACTTGCTCAGCTGGAAATGGGGAATGATCCCCTCATGACTTTGAATGGTACAACCTCAGTGGAACTGCAAGAGTCCATTGCATTTACACTGTGGCAGAAATTATGATACTGAACCTGCAAGATGTACACATTTCTTAGCTAAAGTATAAAGTTAAGCAGAGTGTATAAATCCGTGCTGACTCAAAAGCCAGCATACTGTTCCACAGGGACTACAGAATTAGATTTTCTCATCAGCAACTGCTGTCAGTTGTTTTAAGCAATACAGAGAGTATTCAGTAATGAAAGAATGAAGAGAGTTCTGCTTTTCTTTAGGTTATTGCATTGATAAAATTGTCTGTTCAAGTACGGATTATGACAAAGTCAAAGAAAGAACCCATTCTGATTACAGATCAAGTTTGTATGGCTTATAGCCACTCTGCTGCCTAATTTTATAGGAGAGTTAGCTGTTATCTACACAACAGAGACTGTGCTAATGCAGTTACATGCCACCCAGAAACCAAGCCCCCCTTGGTGTTTCCAGCCTGCACTTCCAACTCTAGCACTGTTCCATGTGATGAACACCATGTAAGTGTTCAGTTTTCTGCCCCCAGTTCCATAAAATACTTAAGCAAGAGTTTAGATCATCACAGAAATATTATACCTCATAAGCTGAGCATTTATTAATGCCCAGAGCTGGACTTTCAGCTGAACCTTGAAAGATAAGAAATTTCCATCTGCTCACACAGCACAGTTGAGTTGACATTCTCAGCCATCCCAGATCACATTATTTTCTTCTTCTTGATACATCCCTGATGAGGATTTCATTTAATTACAGAAGGAGGAACTGGCACAATTTTAAGATTTCCTAATACAATTTAAAGTTTTGCAGGTTGGTTTTCTTTTTTTTTTTGTTTAGGTTTTTGGGGGCAGTTATTTTGCACTTATAGTTAAAGTTAGGAGGTAAATCAGAGTATAACCACAATTTTCTTAAATAAACCACAATTTTCTTAAAATACACCTCAAAACCTGACGATTAATTTTATTGAAAAAATATGGACATAAATGATTGGGGTTTTTAATTACTTTGAGCTCAGTTTTCTCCTGTGAACTCAATTTTGCTATTATCAGGTTTACTGTTAACTTCAGCAGCAAGCAAGAACATGCTCCTTTATGTATAAGTGATACCAATGAGGTTTGCCATCACAGGATAAAAAATACACAACAAAAATAGTTGTAGAACACATTAAATAATGCAGCAGTAACATTATCATATATTGATTTGGGCTAAATAAATTTTTTGGGGGGAAAGAAAAGACTATCTTAAAAGATGCAATTAAACTAGAAAAACAGTATGATATGCATTCTAAAATTATATACTTTGCCATTCAATTTTCTAAATGTAAGCCCAAATGCTTTGTCTTTGGGCTTAATTTTAGCTCCATTCTACTGCAGGTAAGTCTTCTGCAAGTTCTAGCCTGAGGGTATACTTTTTTCCTTTGTGTTTAATGCTGTTTGAAGCTGCCTGTGTGGAACTTGTGAAATTCCCAGCATCACAAGAGAGGTTTGTGTTTTCCATTTAACCCCTGAGTTCTAACTTCTGTTCACAAATTGTCTGAGCAATATGCTACATACAGCACTTTCCACATGCTGATACAGATGCTGGGCTCCATTCACATGAAAGCAGAACATGTTTATTTAAATATTGACTCCACTTAGGCATCAATATTTCTGCTCTAAAAGCTGTATCTGAATGTTGTGGAAAGCGAGGAGGAACTAGATAAAGCTTTTTTTCGGTAAGAACATGAGTTCAATGTGAGTAAGAAAATAGACCAACAAAGAATGCACCAACAATCATAGGAAGGAAAGATTTAAATTACATGAGTAGTTATCTGGCAAAGACTACAGTGGTTTATTTTTATAGACAAAGTAAAAGCCTTATATAAACAGAGGAGGAACTGAATGTACTAGCTTTAAGGCTTTATTCAAAGAACTTACACCTGAAGTTAATATATTTTTAGAACCGATAAAACAAATGTAATTTAGAGTGCTCAGTGTGCTAAATCTACTTGGCATGCTCTACAGCTTCCTCTTTGCTGCTGTAAGATTTGCTGCCTATAGCTTTTGGCAGTCCCAACAGAGCCAGCTCTTTCCACTAACAAAATACAAAATGCAAAATTAATAAAAGGACCCTTTGAAACTGACAAAAGTGCCTCAGGCAAACTATCTGCCCAGAAGCTGGTTAAAATTTAATCAGTTATTTTTTTCCAGTCCTGTATATCTTTTGTATGGAGCTCCCCAGACCGAGTGTGGTCAAAGTTTGTTAAAAAGGAAGAATGGATAAGTCTCTCTCTTTCAATAAATTAGCTGCAAAGCTAGTTCATTTCTGGTTTTTATTGACAAATTGAGCTAATTGTTTTAGTTTCCCCAAAAGCATCTTAAAGATCTATTGACAGATTTTATCTAAATACAAGAAAATTAATGCAGAAAGCCTGATTTGGATTGTGGTGAAACTGTGATTCTTTTTACCATGTACTATTGCTTTAAATCTTTAAATATTTTTTGTGGAGGTGGGTTTTAGCAGTCATGCTGATTTTAAGCATTAACACTATCTGTTACAGATGAGGAATATAGATTCATGGAGTAGTCAGATGCAAAATATAGGGTTGCTCTTCAGTTCATTTAGTTTTCATACTTAAAGACTGTTTCCAAGCATTCACGAGAAAAGGAGGCCCTTTCACGAAAAAAAGTGCACTTTAAGAGTGGACTTGCATATGTAGATCAGCTTCCTTTCTAGTATCAGTCTCATCTTTGAAATCTGAGGTTAGGCCTTCAAAAGTAACTACATGCAAAAAGTGTTTCACACAGCTTAGGTAAACTTTAATTCCGGGGATAGATTTCCACGCACTAGACTGAGAATATAAAAATTTACCTCTGATTGAATATAACTTTCAGCTGCAAAAATTGTAGCAGATGGCATTTTTTAAGAACTCCCAATAAGCTCACACACTCTATTAACATATGCTTTATCATAACACCCAGGAACTGTAGGCTTAGAAAAGGACTCCATTGCATTTCGTTTATTATGGTCACACCCCCAGAGTGTGGAAGTTTCCCCAGAAAGATTGAAGTAGAAAGACAGAAAAGCTGTCCTAAGAAGCAAATAAGTGAGCATGAGAAGCATGAGGGTATCTGTTACTTGCATTTACTTATCAGAAAAAGGATGAACTTTAAAGATTAACTTTGGCTATGAGAGACAGTTTTTTTCCAAATTCAGTACCATTAACATACATAACCAACGAGGTGTAAGACAAAAGCTAAACCTTTTTTACTTAAAACACTTTTTGCTTGAATTACAATTAAGTCTGACCAAGTGGATTTTGTGGTAATTTTACTTTGGTATACTACCTGCTGGCAAAGCATGCAGGGACTTTTATTAACAATTCATAGTATCATGGTGGTGTCAAGTCATATTTACAGAGCATTTATTGATTTATAATGCCAGTATAAAATTGATTCCGTAAAATCTGATGTCCAACCACCTCTCTGTGTCTGTGTGGTGACATCCCTCTGCATCCCTTGATTCACAGGAGCAAAGTACAGTCCAATGATATTCTGCTGCCAGGATCAGTCACTTCTGTCTAATAGGTTGTATGCATTTGCATTCTGCAATGCCTTATTTTTCCCAAATTTTCATTTACAGAAATGAAAAATGTATAAGAACACTCAAGTCTTTCAAAATAGCTGAACAACTTGGTGTTCAGTAAATTAATGGTACAGACAGCTCCCTTATTAAGGTCCCCTCACTAGTATGTGTTTATCCTAATGCTCTTGCAGCGGTAACTAATGAGTTGCTGCAGGAACATTGTGCTGTGTAAGACACTGCCTCGGGCTCTACAACAAGCCCAGAAGGCTCAAGGCAGGCCTCAACTACACCAACACATAAACAGATTCAGCTGCAGGTGGAAATGCTTTCAAGCTATTTACCTTGAGCAGATCATATGTCTTTCCCTAAATAACCAAGGTAATATGGCCAATAAAACCTCCAAGCAGAGCCTACTTACAGGCAAGGATTTTGACAAATGATTTTCTTCATAATCTCAATGTCTATTCTTTATTGATATGGTTCTACACTTACTTTTAATAAAACCAAATTATTAATTTAATTTTAATAAAACCAAATTATTTACTTTTAATAAAACAAAATGTCATTAATTGCAAATTGCAAAGTTCTCTTCTCATTCTTTAAATCTAACAATGTAAAAATAAGGATATGAATACTAAAGTATTGTAAGAATAGTTATATATATATCTGTGTTTAACTGACAGGAATAAACCAGAACTGCTAACTCTACATTTTAGTTGAATATTCACTGAGAGAAATAAATTCCTTTTATCACAACAATTCAGTTATGTTTATCCATCCTGGTACACTCAGTGTTTTTTTTATACTCTGACGTTACTCACTCTTCTATTACTATGCTATTATTAATAAAACAAAATGGTTTTGCATTACCAGCCAGGATCTACCTCTGTAATGTATAACTTCTAATGCTCATGAAGGCTTGACAATATCTAATTGAGGAGAACTCTGGGCCTTCTGTGCCACTACGAATGGGTGGCCAGAGTTCCACACTCTCTTTGTGCTTAGCTCAGGAAACTGCGCTGGCAGCTCTGGTGTGCACACCTACCTCCACCCCTGCTTAGGTTCAGTCACAGCACTGCTGTTTCATGTATCCTACAGACTGAGGGGCTGCTCACAGTGAATTTTGCTGGTAGCTTCTGTAGCTCAGCCAGGTGTATTATGGAGCAATCACAACCAAAAACTGCATAAGAAGGAAATGACATCTTTGAGGTAAACATGAGATGAGTGAGCATGTATACACAAGGTTACTTTAGGATAAATTCCATCCTTTGACATCTCATGAAATCCACAGACTAAAAGTGATCCCATCAGCATATAGAATTGATAAATTCTACTGAGAAGACAGCAAAAGGGACATCCTCCCTATAGATCAGCATTTGGAAAATTTGTCTGACATGCAAAGTATCCTGGTTCAAATGCCTTTGCAGGTTCTGAGGACACTTGTCTGGATAGCCATCAGGAGATGAAAGAAATAAGTTCATTTCCCTCTCAATAAAATAATGTGAAGTATAACAAGTTATAAAGCAGTGAATGGGAGCATTCCCAACTAGAAAATCCTTTTTCAGATTAACTGTTAGCACGTGATCTTGTGCAGGGAGTGCTCTGGAGATAAAAGGGAAGAAGCATCATGTTCCTCTCACATTTGCACTCTGCAAGCCCCAGGTCTGTACGAGTCTCGAATAAATCCTTACCTTAATTGGACCCCTCAGGAAAGACAGGTAGAGGATCACTTTACTGTGAATTGTAATAGGATCTGTGAAAAGATCTATAAGAGATGTTGGCAGTCTTTACGTGTTCTTGATGGCCCACAGAGACCCAGCTAACTATTGCATTCTATACCTCTACAAAAGAATGCCTCACCTGCCAAATTGTCTTCCCTACTGCACTCAGACTGTCCAGAGTGGATTCCTTTTTTTATATATATGACTAATACTTAGGACATGCCTAAGGGTGTTGTAACTTTGCTTGAAAAAAAAAAAACAAAACAACTTTTCAAACCTAGCTTTCTGTTCAGAAATCTCAAAAGTTAGATAAGTTTTTGCATCCTCTAAAAGCCAGACATGCCAGGGAGAGGAACTACCTTTGTTGTGCTTCCAAGGACCTGCACTCCAATTTCAACACTTCCACAAAGTGCATCTGTCATGTGATCTCTTCTGTACTTACTGCAGAAAATGCCTTCCTTGGTTCTTGTGGGATGCAAGCAAGGCTGCTAAAATTAGCTGCAGTGAAAAGAGCACAGCAGGACCACGGTTTCATCTCCATGTGTAACATGAAGCTAAACTCGTGTGAGTAATTCTAGCTAATAAGATGAAGATAATGAAGAAGACATCAGACATTCTGCTCAGAAGTAGAAAAACACATTCACCCTCCAATAAGTAATTTCCCTTCTCTTTCTTTTACATTGGGAGGATTGGAAAGGGACTTTGTGCATTCTATGGGTGTCTAAACAGGAATCTAAACACTTTTGATTGTTATCAAAGAATTATCAATCACTCTTACAAAAGCTGGGGGACACCTTCCAAAGTAACCAAGCCTCAACAATTATTTGGCACACATTGATATCCCTCTTTTAATTAATAAGAAGTATCTATTAGAAAAGTAAAGTAAATAATAATAGATGTATTAACAAATGGCACTAAGTACTTATACACCTAGTAATATGTAATACTTACATACTGAAAATAAGGGTAAGTCAGCCATTTATCAAGAGAATAAAAAATGACCAGTTTTACCTTTTATCCATTTTATTCTTTATCCAAGCTATGTCAGACCTGGGAGGCAAAAGGCATTATATTCACCTAAGAGCTGAGCAGACTCAGAAAAAATTATTAAAGTCCTTAAAATTGTAACAATAACCCTGATGACTGAATTATTCTGCAATATACAAGAGAGGTTTAAAACCTGGTGGCAAACCTTCTCTCAGATCAATAGGATAATGTAAGATAATTAGGATAAAGAGTGTTCGATTACCAAGTACAATTAATCTGATCTGTGATTAATTTGAGGAAGGTGGAGATTTGAGTGACACAGGTGAATTATATAAAATGAGTACATTAGGAGTATATGAGATTAGGAAGCGAAATATTCTTTCAGAAGAATAAATCCAAAGACACAATATAGTCGTATTGTTCTAGAAGTAAGTTAAATTTGCTGTAGAATCAGTTACAAGTTAGATCAAAACTGAAAGCTCAATTCTGATTTCTCAGGTCTCTGGAGAGTGCAAGGAGCATAGGCCCAGACAGGCTACTATCCTGAAGTCAGTAATCTCCTACTTGTTATACACTGATGATGGAATAGCCTGAAATCAGAGTCATAATTTTCCTATGCACTTTTACAGGAGCAGCTAGCAAAAAGGCAGTAATCCTCACATCCTTGGCATCTGTTAGGTTTTTTTATGAAAATACATTTCTCATTTACAGAAGGTCAGATTATATCACCATTAACATAGAGTTGAAACTGTTTTCTCACTAGGGCTATTAAAAGTAGTAGGGAGGTTTGAAAGGAGCAGCAGCCACTCTGGATTTAAGTGACAACATCTGAAATTAAGGGGAGAGAGAATTTTAGGCTCGCATTAACCATCGCTGTTAATTAGGGAGATTGTGTAGAGCTATGTCTAAGCTCAGTTCTCAATGTAAACACTTTGCAAATCCTATTGAGTCCTGTGAACAAACCCACTACACAGCAGAAACAGTACACGTTCCAGAGGTACAGAATCATAGACCCTGTTTGCCATCTCGCTTGGGTTTCTTATTGTGTGTAAAAATAGCTCAGACACGTGTACTAATATATCATCTAAAATTAGCAATACAGTAATTTAAATGCAGGGAGCATTTAAATAAAAATCAAAGAATACAAAATAGCCTTAATCTTTAAACTGTAGCAGCTTTATCCAAGCTCCTCTCGGTAGGCCTCGTGACATTGCCTAACAGTTGTGTGGAGCACACACAGCGAACTGCTGGAGCTTTTATTTTGCCAGAAACCACAGACATTTGTTTTTATTAGCATATCTGAGGTATACTAACTTTGTGCCTGTAGTGTGAAAAAGACAGGTATTTAAGTAACCATCTAAAAGTATAATTATGGACAATTTGCATAACTTTCATGGTTCTGTCTTTTGTAAAAGCGTGCAGCAGCAGTGATTCCATGAATTTCTATCCATTGCTCTGCTTTCTGATACTAGCCTTTAAATTATCAAATTGAAAGTGGGCATATGGGTCTTTCAATTGTATTTAGAGGGTGAAAAAAAAAGATCAGGGCAGCTTGGTTCTGTATATACCTTCTATCCAACACTTATGAAAGATCTTCATTCTTGGAAGAAGTGGAAAAATACTTTCTTCCCATTTTCCTGCCCAAATTCCACCAATCTTCCACTTCTGAACATATTTTCTGCCCCTTAAAGGAATTTGGTCTATCACACCTTGATTAAAACTGACCTACAGTGGTATGTAGGGAGTACAGTGGCCTTCCCAGAATTCTGATTTGTGGCCCAGTGTGTGGTGTTTGCTGGAGAGCCTATCCTAAGGAAAACAATCTGGATCTACTCTTCACACGTAGCCAAATGTCAGGTTGAATAATTTTCCTTAAAAGGATTCATTCCAAAGGCCATGTCTAGGCATTGGGACTGACTACAGGACCTTTAGCTGTGGTACAACTTCTACCATAGTTTTGGGTGAGTCTGATATACATGACAGTTTGGGAATAGGAAAGTAAACCTTTGAGACCATAAAAGTAGAGTTTTGGAAAATGCCTAATATTTTCAACAATAGCTCAGCAATCACTTGGGAAAAAAAAAATCCATATGAAAATTTTAAAAATTTATTATATCATTAACAGACTACTGGCTGACAGAGCAAGATTAACAATTTTCCTCTCTGAAAATTGCACTACAAAGATCTGCATAGATATATTAACTTTTTAAAATCACATTTCAAAATGAACACTTTTAATAGACAAATAATGGAAATTTTTAAAAAAAAGGTTTAGTTCTAGAGCTGAATGGTCGTAATTTTCAAAATAAACATTAATGTAACTGCAAAGTATTAAGTCAGAAATTAAAGTCAATTGAAAGATACTGAGATGGGGATGGTACAAGAATTGACTGTTGAAAATGCTAGACATATATTTCTCAAAACTGTAATTTCTCCCTTCCTTTTGATTTTTGTTTTGGTTGGCTGTTTTTGCTGCTGTTATGTTGTGGGTTTTTTTTTTCTTTTTTGTTTTATTTCCATGACTGAACCAGCATTATTCACTGGAATCTGTTGGATACCTAATGTGAGTGGCTTCCAAAGCATCTCACGCTTTCTACAGCACACCTTAAAACTCCTGAGAACATTATTAATATGAGATTTGGAGTTTTTTCTTTTATCTGCAAGATTAAAAGCTATTAGTTCAAACAGGTGTGTTTGGGCTAATTAATTTCTTCGTTTATCTTTCATTCTAGATGCTCATCAAAATCTAGATTTGAGATAAAGTTATAAAATCAAACAGGGTGTATGTAAATGTTACAGGATTTGATGGACCTCTTACAGTTGCTCATGGCTAGGCATTTATTTTGTCCTACCTGGTTCATATTTCTCTCCAGCATAAAGTACACAGCCTGAAAGCAAAAAAACCCCACCTTTTTTTATTACAAAGCTTGAAACAGTCACAAATACATTGTCCTGCAGAAGTGTTACCAGTCATACACCAAGTTTCAGGGCCAAGAACAAAGCAGAGTCTTCCCTGGTTGGATATTCTCCTTCCTTCCTGTCTGTCAAATAGTCAGTAGGGAAGACTAAGGGGCATCTCAACTTGAATTATTGCTATTCTGCTCTGTTATTTATCTGGTGTTTCTACTACTGAGATCCTTAACACCAAAAATAAAGAAAAAGGAATATTTTTAAATTAGCAAACCAGAGGAATCCTAGACCCTACAGGTGCACATGCAGAGAACGACCCTAATGAAGGGTGGGATTTGTTTCTCTCAAAGACGATAAATTAATGAGTACAATTCAAACATCTTGGTCAGAAGTTTTAAGTACACTCTATGAGAGGCTTTCAAGGAAAGAGGTATTGCTGCAGAACACACAGAAAGGTGTTCTGATCTCCTTATGCATTCTTCCATGGATGGGATTGCAGGCTGGCTTTACCATCATGAGACAAAAGCAGTCGATATTATCACAGTGAATTACAAAACAGACGGCTCTTCCTCCACGTGAAATTCGTGAAGCACAAGAATGGTTATCAGAAATCATCTAGCCTTCCTCCTGACCCCCAAATTTTAGTCAGCTGCCTGTCCAAATGGGGCAGGTCAACACGTGTTCCAATCTCCAGGAGCTGACCACCCACACATGTGCACCTAAACAAACCAATGTTTGAGTGAAGAGGGGAAAACATCGTTTGAAAGCTCATTTTGTTCTCCAGGTTAGACTGTCTGTACCTCAGACATCAATGACTGAAATTCCAAACCAGTTTTGGAAACATAATCTATCTTTTTAGTTTCCATTTCAAAAAGCATAGTTACAGTAGCTGTGCTGTACAGATCTGGTATAGTTTGACTTCTAGACAAGAAAATCTGGAAATCTTAGAGACCTTGTTTCCTTGACTAAGACCTTTTATGACTTCCAAATACCTACTTTGTGGCTATTAAAAGGTTTCACTCAACTTTCTAAAATTCAGGCACCAGTTTTACAGACGTTTATACTGAGGTACAGTAAGCACAACTGTCAAGTGTGGCAGGGAAGGCTATACTCAAAGGAGAGATGATTAGAATATATTAGAAGTTTAACCATATGAGCTTCTTCAGAAGTCACTTCTGACATGTAATACCTGAAGATTTTACTCTAGATTTATGTCTGTAAGCTGCATGATTAGTTGGTGATTCAGAAAGGCAGAAAAGGCATAAAAATATACATTAAACTGTACTTAGACCAAATAAGGAACAACACCATGGATATGGCAAGCTTTCCCAAGAAAATAGCAAATGTCTATAATCTGCCATGGTATGGCTGAAATATTTTAAAGGTTTTTTTTGTCCTAAAAGTAAAACCTCATCTCCTCTGATCAAAGCAAGTATATGTTTTATATTGTATATAGACATTTACAATATTTAAAACGTAATTATATTTATATTAAAGAAGGCACTTTACAAAATGTAAGCATCATTTTTAATAGATTTCAGTGATTTGTAAACCTCAGTTTCACTATGGGTACTTTCCTATGGGATCTCTTGTTTTTCCTCTAGTCTTTGAATCTTTTAAAGCCTCTCTCATTATTTTTGTTGTCTGAAGTTGGGCAATAATGTTAGTGTGATTAATTAAGCAAAAAGACATGGAAATGGGGGTGTGGTAATCATCAGATAATAAAGCCCTCTGGGTCTCGCAATGCATGAGGTGCAGCCAGGACCCTTTATCCCCAGAGGTCTGATTATCTCCAGGAAAACTACACCTCCCTGTACTTGCTGTATGGCTATTATGAAATATCTTTACATTTTATAGATAAAGTAAATTACTTTAATCACTGAAAATTGCCAGTGTTGTGAGGTTTCAGCTGTGAGGTTCACAGAGCTTAATCTGCCCATTTCAAGTCTGAAATAACCAATAATTGTTCTAATAAAAGCATCAGTAAATCATTATTTAAATGCTGGGATCATTCCCTCAGAGTGGCAAAGGCACCTTTAGTATGTTTGATGACATGGGGTGCTCATTTAACCATAACCCTGGAAGTGCAAGCCATAAGGGAAATACTCTACCAGGGCTATTTAGTGTGTGTAATCAATGTTTTGTTAGAGCATCAGATTATTTTCTGTCATTCTGCAAAGTCCTAGGTCAGCAAACAATAACATCTGCCCAACATCTGAAAATCTCTTTGGAAAAATTCCAAATGTCTTCAATTTGTCACACTTCCAATCAAGCATTTTTCAGAAAATCTTCAGTGGCTTTTGTTCAAAGGCAAAATATATTTTCCCATTCCTAAATCATTGGAACGCACGAGAAGCATGTTTACTAATTGCAAATATCTTGGGGATGTCAGTGACAACTCTATCCTGCCCTCCACATGCTCTGGGATTGCACAGGGCTTTGGCAGACGCTGCAGTCAATCACAAGACTCATCGTCCTTACTGCTGCCAGCCCCGGGATCGTGATAGCCTCACTTTTCCTTCCCATGGAGGAGCACAGAAGCAGAAATTTCAGAATTACATCCCAACTGATGGAAGAGTCACTGACTGACAAAAATATCACCCTTTGGAGCGTTCCTTTCAGGAAGGGTATTTCCAAAACAAAAATTGCTTAGGCTGATACATTATCCTTACCTGTCACATTACAGTAATGTATTTAAGACACATTAACTATTTGGAATGATTTGCAAGCTATTAGGCAGGGCTATGGATTTTCAGCAGAGTAACCTAATACACTACAGCAAAGCACTGTAGGATACAGACATACAGCTAAAAAGCACTCCTGATTATGTCAGAGAGATGATCTATGCCTGAACTGTATTAACAGATGAATTAAAAGCAATCCAAGGCTTTTTTGCAGTGCAGTGTTCACATACACATACAAGCTGAAGACCAGTCACCCAGGACAGCAACCAGTTATGTTTGTTGGACTAATGTATGACACAGTTTCCACTCGTGTGTCAAACTGGAGAGGTTTTACCCAGTGACAGAAAACAATATCCTTAGGACAGAGGGAAAAACAGAATTAGGAGGCAGAAGAATGTTGGTCCTAATGCCATTTATCCTACTTTTTTAAAGGAATGCTAAAATGTGACACATTTCTCATGACAGGAAAGTAATTTTATTTCAGAAGGAAAATGTGTGCTATCAGTAATTCTCCAGAGAAATCTGAGATTATTGTGCCAGAGGCAATTAACCCTGAGTAATAAAAACTTCTAGCAGCCTCAAATGACAACCTGATAGAAGAGCAGATATTTCCAAGGGAAAATAGTGACTTGCAAACAAGATATCTTTTTCTTCTCTTCTGGCTTTCAACCCAAGCTTTTAAGCTTCCTGCAGTAATTTGTTTACCAAGTTGACTAATGAGAAGAATTAATCAGAAGATTTTTCATAGGAAAAATATGACCAGTAATATGAGCAAGAATTGTATGATATGGAAGACCAATGTCATCTGCTTCTGGGAGAATTCCAAATTGAAAGATTGAATCTGGTTACAAGATACAGTGTTGGAGATGAGGAGGAATGCTCTGTGGAAGCTGCATTAAAAAAACCCCAAATTAATTGGCAAAAAAATAAATGAAAATATCAGTCCTGGGAATGAAGATGAGATCAAGTTTAAGGCCAGACTTGTTCAGTCCTTAAGTATAACTCATATAAAGAAGGAGCTGGTGAAGTCAGTGAAAGGACTGACATGAGAAAATCACATGAAAATGAGGAAAATGGAAAGATTCTGCCTTCTGATAACTAAGTTGTCAGTGTTGGAAATCTATAGCATTTTTGAGATTCAAAGGTCAAAGCTGAAATGTCAGTACTGCCTCCTTATTTCATCTGGGATAGAGTCACTTTTCTTCCCAGTATCTGGTACAGTGTTGAGTTTTGGGTTTAGGATAAGAGTAATGTTGATACCTCACTGATGACTTAGTTTTTACACATAAGACTTTTCAGCTCATACCCCTGAGGAGGCTGGGGGTGGCACAGGGAGCTGGGAGGGGGCTGGGACAGCCAGACTGGCCAAAGGGATTCTCCACATGGTGTCATGGTCAGTGTACAACTCAAGGGGAAAGCTGGCTGGGGGCTGCTGCTCAGGGACTGGCAGGTGGGTGGTGAGAAATAGGCACGGTGCATCACTTGGTTTTGATATTCTAATCTAATTCAAAACATTTCCAAATGAAACAGACGAAGCAGCTCCGAAATTTTTAGCTACATAAAGTAGCTAAAATGATGTATCCCATTGGTTAATGCAGTTTCAAAAACTAACATATAAGTCAGGAAGACAGAGTGAACAAAAGATAACAAAACAACTATACTGAGAATAAAAATGTGGGCTCTTAAGAGTTGACATTGAAGCATTGCTGTAGTGAATTTAAAGCAGGGATCAAAGTTTTGATTAAGTATATCTCTTAGAAAAAAGGGCACAGTGCTCTCAAAAGTTATCCATGCCAGAACTGTGCTTTATGGGGTACATTATGCATCCAGTAATTTTCTTATGCAAAGGAAGAAAAAGCATGGAGTTAAATCCACCATGTTTCAGAATTTCTCAGGGTTTTTCTTCTGAATTTTCTTCTGAACAAGCAAATCAACCTAAGTGACAAAAATTTAGAAAACATACTAAAAGGAGGAATTGGAAACTGGCATGCAACTTAGCATGGGGTAAATTTTAACAAATATATGTGCTATGACTGAACACAGCATAATCAAAGCTGTTCCTGAGTATGTTGGGCAGTATGTTCTGCTACTCACGGTACCAGAGCTTAAAGTAGGTTTGAAAAAATCCTTCCAGACAGTTCCAGACACATGATCTAATTAAAGCAAAAAAAAAAATCTAACCCAACACACCCCCACCCCCCAAAAAAATGAACCAACTCAAACCACACAACACAAAAACCATAAAACTAAGACCAGAAAAACTCCTGATTATCTAGGAAAGGAAATATTACAACATCCAACCCCAGAGTCCTGGGCTCCAACACTGAATCTTGTTCACAGTGAACAAACTGGGAGCTCACAGGAGCAGCTCCCTCTTGCCTGTGGTTGCTGAGGAGAGGGGCAAGGTTTAGGCTTAATAATCATGTTAGAAAAGGATTCACGTAGACACTGGATATCAGGTAAGCTCCTCGTCTAATACGGAAATTGAACTCATGTAACATTCATGCAGAAATATTTTACGTAGCTACAGTAAATATGATCAAAGCCTTTAATTGTAAAACAGGCTGAAGCTCCTTGTGAAGAATTTCGGGTAATAAGCAAATATGAAAGCCAACTTGGGGGTTACCTAAAAGGGTGAACAGCCTTTGAGGTACCAAACTTAAAGCCTCTTGTGCTTAAAAATCTATAATATTTAGAAATAAAACAGACATCTTTGAAGGCATGAAAATCTTGAGGCTTCAAGAGTATCTTATATAAGCTGGAGAATACATTACATAAAATGGGAGAGGGCATTATGAACACAGACTAACAAGGAACACGGAGTAATGTCTCAACATGTTTTTTGTTCAAACTTTATAGGAAATTAGATTAATAATGCATGAGTTGCTTTATGCTAAGGTTACTGGCTCACCCACCACCTCATTTTTTTTCCTTTGGAAAGCATTCTACTTTTACATACAAAAGTAGATTTTTCCCATTTTATTCAACATGGCTAGAGCAGATATAGAGCTCTCAAAAGCACTCAGATAAAATCACCTTTATTGAGCTATGTAGAGCACTTCTGTCCATGTGGGTATTCTTTTTCTCGCTGCAAAAAGTAGACAACCTAAGGAGTAACAAAACTAAATTATATAACTTTTTATGGCATCACCAGTTGATCCAAAGGTGCTGTTAGAGTAACTTATGGTAAGCTGTAGTATTTATCCGATCTGGGGAAAACCAGTAGGTGTTTGGAAACAAACCTCATGCCAGCTGTGGGGAAAAAGAACAAGGTCTGGTCTAGAGAACATTTCCATCATTCTCCCATTCTTTCTTTGTGGAAAGAGGGTCAAGCTTATATTAGGATCAGTTTTTCAGGCAAGAGCTGGGTAAGAAAACCTTCATCTTGGTTTTTTTTTTCTGAAGAGAAACTGGGTGTACAGACTGTCCTTGAAGCCACCATACTCCTCTTGCCAATGACAATATTAAACTCTATGCAGCCCATATGTCTTGTCTCATGAAACACAGGGCATTTTTGGTATTTCTTCCCTTTAAGGGCAATTAGAGGCAGTAGATGAGATAAAGGCAATTACTGCCAGCAGAGTACAACTGTGTGTACGACAATGACTGCTTGAGCACCGTGACTCATGGAATATCAGAAAGTCAAACATACACTCTGATAAGTTTTCAAATGACAAATCATCATCAGCAGAAAGCTGTGAAACTGCTGCCATCATTTTCAATATATAAATAGGGGAGAAGAGAGAAAAAGTGAAGAAAGATTTCTCCCATAGACTCACAAACCTCACTAACAGAACAAGAATAGATAACCTTTTTGCTGATAAATTCCCACAATTGTTAAGTCACACCATTGCAGGGATGAAAAGGACCTCAGTAGATCACATTGTCCAAGGCCATGGTCTGAGATAAAGCTATCTGTACTTAAATAAACCTTTGACAGGGAAAGCTGACAGTTCTTCAAAATCTGCCATTGAATTTTTTCCTTTTGGAAAACAGATATTTACCTGCTTGTGTATAAATACAGAGAGACTTTTCTTTTTTTTTGCTTAAATGGAGACATTGTCTTTCTACAAACTAAGCCAATTTCCTCTTGTCCTTCACCTGACAGTTATGGGGAGCACTTCAGGAGACTCCTGATAACTGTGTAGACACTGAAACGCTGCTGTCAAGATTCCTCTGTTTTTCAAAAGCAGAAAACTAAAACAGTTCTTTCAGCTGTTGATTTAAGCTTTAAATTCTGTGTTTCATCAAAATACTATGTTTTATCAAAAGACTCAAAACAGGTAAATATAGTATAAATAAATATATCCCGAATTAAGTTTTTTATATATATATATATATAATCATAGTCAAAGGACTTCTCACTTTGTCATTACAGCCACTGTGAAAGTTTTCATTGCCTTCACCAGGAACAGCATTAATCTGAAGAAAGAAAACAGACTGCAAATTGAGGATGATCTTCATGTAAAACAGCACATGGGAAAGTTCTGGACAAACCTATTCTTGCAAGACACACCCTTTCCTTAAATTCAGAGAGAAGTTGCTTGTAGGAGATAAGCAGGATTTGGTGGTAAAATAACTCACTAATCACATACACTAATATTTTAAGGGGTCATTATCTAGAACACAGGCAATATTAATAAAAAAATACATATTCAATTTTCCTTTGCTTGTAATTAATAATTTCATTGCCAAAGTTCTCACAAATTGAGAAAGCTGGCAAGAATCATTTTCTGTGATTATAAAAGTTAATTTCCAATACATTATGTATATCATTCTTTAAATGTCACATCCAAATGCATTTTTAGTGACTGATCTTAATTTTGCATATGCTTTTAAAGTCGGATTCATTAAAAAGTAATCTCAGTAAATTGACGTCAGGACCATATTTCATTTCGTCAATCAAATTCCTGAAATGTTTTGAGACAAATTCTTGCACATCACTAACTACACCTGGGAAATTATTGTTTCACTCTCACTTAAACTACACCCTGAAACATCAAAAAAAGATTAGGAACTTGTCAGGGAGAGATCCCTCACTTAAAATAAAAGTGGAAAATGATACTGCACTGCACTGAGCTTTTTCAAGCTGCATTTGCTGGGGCCTGAATTCCAGGTGAAGCTCCTCTTCAGCTGGGGACAGCCACCACAGCCCACTCCTGGGGACAGGGGCAGGTTTTCAGGGCCATCCTTTGTGAGCTACCAAAACTTAATGACTTTCTCTGCATATACAAAAACATTTCTAATTCATTTCTGATTTCAAATTAGACTAAAAAGTCAATGGAGAGAAGGTTTTGCTTTAATTTACTGTGAATTTCATAATGTAATAACATCAGAGGAGTTAATGTACAGCTCTATTAATTGAAAGTAGAGCTTCAGGGGTTGGTGGAGCTCTTTGGTTCTTTTCCTCATTTCTTTGTAGAGAATGAACTTTGAATTTTATATTTTCAGGTCCTGTAGGTTTGTGACACAAAACACTTTTTCCTCGTTCTCATCACAACGTGACTGGGGAAAAACAGATTTTTTTGTCTGGCTTTGTCTTTTTTTACATATAATGACTCAGATCAGCTAGTCAGTCTGACTACCCTCACAGTGTCACAGCTTTCAGGCTGACATTTATGTTCATTCTAATATTTCCTTCTGGCTAATAAAGAAAATTGGCAAATGAAGTACTCATATAAAATGTGTATCTGAGTTGGTTGTGTGGAGAGATGTGAAAAACCAAAATGCTGGAGAAAAGGGGAAAAAAAACCCTAATCACATTTTAAACAGTTTCCCAGTGAGGTTTGGAGGAATCTTGGCAATCTTTTTTAGATAGATCCAATGATGCTGCAGGTCATTTTCCCTACCTGGTGTTGTATCTTGGTAAATAAAGAGAGATAAGAGGTAATCCTTTGTTCTATGCACCACAATAATTCATAAAAAGAGGTGGGATTAAGAAGCTCCATATTCATTTCACAGATACCATAAAGAGGAATCACCTGGGGTACACCGAGATACACAGCCCAGTCTGGATTGCACTGTGAGGGATCACAATGTAGGTACCATACTTCTGTCTTCAAGCTTAATTCTGTTTTTTCCCCTAAAATTAAGAGGTTACTTAATTCAGGAAAGGAATTCAGGTTCCCTCTTAAAAAAAAAAAAAATAAATAAAAATCACACCCACGAATTAACCCTTTCTCTCCACCCTACAAATACACAGACACCCTCTCTGACAGAAACACCTAAAAATTCCTGTAAACCCTCAGAATCTGCATGAAATCTGTCCATATCCATGTCATTTCCTCCAAGTACAGAGGAGGGTCATGAAACCTGGCTGCTCAAAGTTCTACCTGCCATACAAAGAGAATAGAAGGGGCCTAAGGAAGAGGAAAATAACATACTGGCCGTGGGGTAAAATTAAGGTACTTTACTCCTCTATCCCAAATTCTACACAAGAGTTCTACAGTTGTACAACCCTACAGAAGTTTTCCAGAAAATTATTCGGCCTCATCTGAATCACAGAAGAGTCTGATAGTGGGACTCAACATTTAGGGTTGTTTTGTCCCAGCCAGGTTCTGGGACAAACACTGTAATTTACTGGAAAAATTTAGCAGATTTTCATTTTCCTCCAAGGAGGAAAGCATTAAACTCGACCAAACTACCCAGCTACATTTTGTACCAAAGGTATATGACTCCTCAGGAAATCCTCCTGACTGAGGCAGAAAAAGAATACTCTAAAAATTAGATTTGTTGTCTGTTAACACCCCATTTTATATTCAATTTTCTTTTGTCACATTCCAAGAATGCAATTATTTTTGCATGTACAGACACAATGTTCTTTCTGAAAGGTACAGTTTCATATCTTTGTCCATCCTTTTTGATTTATTGCCTCAGTGTCAATATATGATGTCTGTGCCAGCATTTTGAAACTCAAAAAGGGGTACTTGCTCCACAGAATACAGATGTTAGTTCAAAGAAAATCTTTGCTTGCATTTATGCTTGGAGAAAACAGATTTTAAAATATCTTAGAAATTTAAACTTGGTTTACAGACAGTGTCTGCCCAGTTATGACATTTACCTCTTTAGCTCCCGAAGGGCAGCAACACAGAAAAATCATCCTCATGCTCTGCAGATTAATAACACTTGAAGCTTAAAAAAAACCCCAAGGAAACCAAAACAAAAAAAACAACACACTAAACACAGACTGTGATTTGGTAGATCATCTAAAGTATAAGAATTTAGACTAAACTGATGTAAGGTACTAGAGCCCACTTGAAGTGCCCAGAGCTTTCTGTTCTGGCAGGAACTCATTACAGAATTGCTATGGGAGGTGCATATAGAAATACAGTAAGAATATTTTTTGCAACTCAACGTTTTTGTCTCACCAACTGTTATTAATTTTTACTGAGACAGAGCCATGGTCTATTTTTACTATTGGAGTGGTGATCTGCTAGCAAGCAGCACGGTTCCCCTCATCAGTTTTGTTTGCTCAAGATGTTTATGTTTTTTTGTTTGCAAACACAGCAATGTTAACGGAATTTTCCCATATTCTGTGCCTAGCTTCTGAAACCAGAAAGAGCTGTTCTATGAGCCTGGATGAAAACACTCTTTTTCCCTGTTTCTATGGGACCACAGTTTCTTCACATTGGCTACACTAAGAAATTTGAAAGAAATACTTCTATTTTCAGCTGAAATCCACTATTACTGCATATAATAAATTTTCTGATCTAAAAAAAAAAAAGCATTAATAAAATAAGATGAATTATTGCAGACTGGCAAGTGCTCTTTAACTCTTCACAAAGGAGAACAGCAGCTGTGAATATCAAGCAGAACTCACTCATTGAAAATGCCCCATAATTTACAGAGTTTACAGTAAAAAGTGCTGGGGGAGGGGTGCACAGGGGCAGGGGGAGACCACGTGAGCAGTGACCAAATCCAAAAAATGTTTTAGCTTGCTGCAGCAGCATCTTTGAATTCTGTTTACAGCACCACCTTTAAGAAAGGCTTTGTTTGAAGGGCTTCATCAGTGAACACCATGGGTTAGTGCTTTTTAGTTTTAACATGTGAATAACAGGTCCCTGCACCACCACACACCCCTGCAATGTACCCGTGCTGAAAACACACAGGATTTGTGTTCTTAACCCTGTGATTTGAGAACAATAACTGTTAATGTAACTCAGTTAACTGTATTGCTTTTAATTGAAGATTATCTTGATTACAGCCAAAGGGCACTATTAATACTCTGAAGAAATGACTAAGACTTTAGCATTTGAATGTTGTAGAGAAAATAGAACTAATTAACACTAATTTAATTCTAAGATTAAAGACAATTCATTTTTTAAATTTTTAATTTAAGATAAACTATTTTACTCAGAACAAAGAAAGAATAATAAGTACTTTTTCCAACTGAAAGGCATTTTTTACTTTTGCATTATTTCATTAATATGGGAATATGGGAATCATGACCCCATTAAAGATCAAATAATAAGCATTTAATTATTGACAGCAAATAAATTTTTAATAAAGATACAAGGGTTTTGCTGTATAAAAGAAAGAAAACAAAGTACCTCTGACCCAGAAATTCTTAGAGGATCTCACACCACTATATAATCTATAACCTAATTTTAAAAGGATAGGTTCACAAAGGGACATGTCATTTTTCTTTCTTCTGTACCAGAGAATGAGGTACTGTAAGTATAATGTCTGTGAAAATGCTCCCCAGAAGTACCCCGGTTCTATCTTAATCATGCACTTAAACTAAATAATACATTGAATATGTCATAACCAGGAGGACAGTCATGATAAAAAGTGATTTAACCCCTTTTTACTCGACAAAATAATACTTTCTTTTCTTTACCTTGGGACTAGTTGTCATTTATAATTTCTGACCAAGGGAGACATAATGGATTTACAATGAAACCCTGATGCTTTTCCAAGGAACATGAAGATGCAGAAAATAAGCACCCGTTACATTAGCAGACAAAAAGATGTTTTCGTTGGAACTCTGAGCCTCATTCTGATGCTGGCAAATAAATGGACTGTTTGCAGGTTCTGAAAGCATAGTTTCTGGCTAATCACATTTCTACAAGGCAAAAATAAAATGAACTTTTTCTGAACCTTCTGATGCATCACATAACTAAAAGATTCAACATGACCTTTTTCAGCTTTGCATTCATATTCAACAGGGGTCCAAATCCAAGAGCCCAAATCCAACCAGTCATTACCAACTATTCAGATTAGTTTCCTAAAGTGAATAGAAATACCTACATGACAAGAAAAAAAAGAAGAATAAAACAGAGACGGTTTGGGAACTTATTACTGTGAGAAATTCTCTATCTCTTTTCCCAAATAACTTCTTTTGCCACCTGTAAATCTCATCAAAATATCACATCAAGGAGGGCAAAAAAAAAAATCTTAAAAATATAACGAGTAGAAGAGGAGCTGTCAGAAGACAAAATATTTACTAAATTATGGAATCTATTTAGTCTTTTCATAGTTTAAATGAAATAGTATATTCTTGACAGATGAGCAAATTTCAAAAGATTCTATGTTGAGATTCAGTTTGAATCACCCACGTACTAGCTGAGCTTCACGAATCTGCAAAAGTGGGTTGAAGTTCTCCCATGCACTGCTTCTCTTCAGATTCCCCAGATTTTCAGAAGCAACATAATATATAAATAGGGAGAAGTGAATCACATGAACATTTGAAAAAATACCTCCTCAACTATTCAATCTGTTAGTCTATGAAGTTGATGATCTGAGATATTAGGAAGAAATTTCTGACTTTGAGGGTGGTAAGATGCTGGGACTGCTTGCTCGGAGATGTTGTGGACTCTCCATCCTTGGAAGTGCTCAAGGCCAGGTTGGATGTGGCTCTGAGCCACCTGGTCTAGTGGAAGGTGTCCCTGCCCATGGCAGGGGTTTGGAATGAAATTAACTTTATGGTCCCTTCCAACTCAGGTCATTCCACGATTCTATGATCTAGGGATTCCCTTAGTTCTCCCATCCCTGCAGTGCTGGTAGGAAACTGGCAGCAGTCACGTGCAGGTAGCACCATGGAAATACTCTGCATTTTGTGTCTAGCACTTAGAGGCTAGCAGTAGGAAATAATAGCCCCCATCACTCTGCATTTCTAGAGCAAAGTTAAAAAATCTGCAAAAGAAAGTGCTTTTTATACAAGGCATTTCTCACACAACCTCCTGCACATACCCTGGTCAGATTTACAACAGCACGGCCTGCACACACTTGCTCTCAGCACCAAAAGCACCACAATGCTGGAGCCACCAATACCATTTTGAAGGATATCCAGAACTTTCATGACTAAATGCAAACCTTTTGGAAAGAATTTGACCGATTGCCTGAAAAAAACAGACAGAAAAATGGAAATGGTTTATCCTTAGTCTCCCTGTTGTAGAATTATATCCCAGTTCTTGTGAAACATCTGGCGCAGGCCACTGCAGGCCATCAAGGACAGAGTAATTGCTACTCCCTGATTTGCACCAAGCCTGAAGGACCATTTAAAGATAATTTTTAGGGTGCGTTTTCCAATCTCCTAGACCAGGCAAACTGCAAGTTGGCAACATCATGCTTTATTGGGAACAAAATTAAGCCCCTAGTCATCACGTATGAAAACACTTTGCAAAAGAAAATTTTAAATCAGCATTGTTATCATCTACTAATGTTGCAAAAATCACTTTGATTTTCATGTTTCTTCTAATACAGTATGGATTTTTAGAGTGTGAAATACAGTGTATGATGCCTTTGGCTGGTTTGTCTTTGATGCAAATGCAGTCTGTGCATATTTACAGTAACGAGATTGTTCTGCAGGCAGCTCCTCGGCTTGTCTGCCAGGGAATGCACATTGGGAAAGCACCTCCAGTGCTAAGGCTTCCCAGTAATGTTGGAATTAAGGTAAATCATGGATCCAAAGTAAAGCAGCATTAAACTGAGCACCTGTGAATGACTTCAGGCTACTTAAAACAAATATTCAAAGATAATGTATTTGGGGAGAAGTCAGAGTTTACCAGACATGTGTACGGAGTACAACAAAATTTTTACCTGGGAGACATTATAAGAAATTTTCTTCAGTTGAACAGTCCACACAGATGGGAAGTACCACTACCTGAAGCCTCTTCAGAACATGACCTGCCTGCAGCCAAAAACCAGAGAAAAAGCGTGGTATGGATCAATACACAGTTCTAAGAGCCTCAAAGTGGTGAGATGTTTCACATACAGACCTTGGCAGGTTAAAATTCATGGGTTATGGGAATAGTGGAAAACTGAAAGTTTCCATGTTTGATGACAAGCTAGCAGGCCTAGAAGTTGAAGAATTCAATTTTTCAAAACAACCACGGCAGATGTTTTAGCATTAGCGGCACATTTACGATTCTTTTCCCCTAAAAGGATGTTAATATTCAAAAATACTGACCCAAAGTTATATCTAGTACTAACCAGGGGAGGACCTCACTCTGAAGTAGATCAGATAGCATTTACTCTAAGGATAATGACTAGAGAGGCATCAATTGTAGAGGCAGAGAGATACATTTGTCTACCCTAGCATTTGACATAAAAAGAAAACAAATTATCAATGTTTATTTCTTACGAGTGGGGAAAAATTCAGTAAAGCAAAAAATACCAATCCTGGTCCAAGGTATATTTGCTTTCTCCTCACAGTTCTATGCAGATTCGTGCCTCCCAGTGACATTTTGCCTGCTACA
>VZTN01031015.1:0-34377 GCA_013400515.1 Erpornis zantholeuca
AGAACATTTACATGATAGGTGAATAGCATTCATCCCTCTTTAAAGAGGGGTAAGTGGAAGAAACAAAAGTCTTTCAGCAAGACTCAATAACTGAATGTCCAGCCTGTGACACATTCACTTCCTTTTCTGAAGGGAAGACAGGTGGACACTGATCTTGACCTCTGTATATCAATATAAAGGTGTATTTTGGATTCCATTTGCAAAAGGAAGCCTTCAGTAAGTGCTTTGGTAGTATTTATTTTCATGCAGATTCTCTCTGATCCCTTGCAGTTTTCTGTTACTGATTTTGCAGGTACTCAGAAATTGCTTCTTGCCCTGTATTTTTGAACACCTGCAGAGTGGGGTAATTTAAGACATAGATGCCTTAGGACAAAGTCTAGCATGAACAGGAATGAATAATGGAGGGTGTAAATTGACAGCTATAAAATTCTTGTTTAGGAAAAAAACAGTAAATGGCACCTCCAGTTGCACAAAGAGGAGTTAACCTGATATGTGCATTTATTTGTGCATTGATTTAGGAAAGAATTTCCCTCCCCTCTGTTTTTTTTCTGCAGTGAGACCAAGACAGAGTCTAGAGCTAGAACTTGTAGTCTTAGACTCATAGTAGCAAACAATAAATGAAGATGCAAGGAAGTCACTATTCTATACCTTAATACTTTCCAATTCAAAGTCAGGATAGAGAAAAATTATTATAGCAAAAAGCAAGTTAAAAAAAAAAAAAAAAGAAAAGAAAAGCCAAGGACTGGATAAAGAGAATTGCTAATTCCTTCAGACTGACACAGAGACATTCATTCTTGTCTTTGGAGTTCAGGCACCAAGGAGACTGGTACTTAGGTGGACTCTTAGAAGCTGACCCTGCTCTGCACTTTGTTCCTCCTGTCACACTTCCCTGCCTGACATAAATTGATTTTGAGACTATAATACTTGCTGCTTGCTCTTTTCAAAGTGTTAACATTCTCCTTCTTGGCCCTGCATTGAGCAAAAATATCCTTCTTCCGTCATAGGGGATGCTTCAGGATTTTTGATAGATGGGCATTCATCATGCCAGCGTGCTGCTTACACACCACAGATAAATCTGCCATACACAGAGTTCCACATGGAAAACTGCCAGCCTCTGTGGGAAATAAATAAAAATGAGGAGATAAGAGCTCACCTGGTACTGCCAGGTATACCACTGTCAATTTTGTGCCAAGAACTGGCTGCCAGTACATCCCTTCACACAGAAGACAGCTTTTATTTTTTTGGTTTGGTTTGATTTTAGTTGTTTGGTTTTTTTTTTTTTTAATGAATCTTGTGGATGTCTTAATCTGTGCTTAATTACACATTCTCTGCCCCTTCATTTCCTGACAGATAGATAACACAAATGTTTGGACCCTTCAGCTTTTATCAAGGTAAACACAATAATGTCCTGAGGTTCAGGGTGGAAAACTAGGAGGTTGGTGTCAGTCTCCTATTGTAAATAATTAAAAAAGGAGAAGATTATTTAATTAACCAAGATCTAAGTCTTCTTCATTCACTTTTAAAGGATACATTACTCATTGTAATGGGGTGTGCTGGCAGAAATCCTTTGGAGTGCTATACAGGCAACATAAATACACCTTGAGAACACTTGTTCTATTGAAGCTCGCTGGCAGTCTATAGACTTTAAAGAATATCTTTTGAGATCTCAGCAAAAGAAGCCATTTGTTGCAAACCCTGCATTGGTTTAAGGAACTGCTGACACCTCATGGAAAACATTAAGATTCATCTTATTAAAATATCCCGCCAAATATATTTTTTTGGTCCTGCTGGGCCTGCGTCTTGCATTACTCTTCAATTAAATTACTAAAGGCTGACAAAACACAAACAATTCTGAAGTGATGAAAAAAAGCCTGCTGGGGTTTGTCTGTTTACTTGGATGCTGGTTTTAGAAAAGATTTGTATCCTGTCTCCAGGGCGTATTGTGTGATTTGTACAAAATCCAGGGTTGCGGGTGCCCTTCAGGGAATCCACAGGAGGAGACAGTGTTAGCAGAGACTCTTGGTGGCGTGAGTGGGGTTTTATTGATTTCCCAAGGCCAAACAAGAAGTTCATGCCATAACCCCAGAGGTCCTTCTCGGTTCCTAGAATTTACTGTGCCTCTGATGAGATGGCAAAAAAAAAAAAAAAGTGAAGAAATCTGTCCTGTGTCTGTCAGGACTATAAACATCCTTAAAGCTACACACTGTTTTTTCAAAAATTGAAAACCCACATTGCTGGGTTTATTTCCAGTCCCTTTAGTTCCTGTCTGTGGTGGTGGTACACCTGCTGGTAGCCTGGCTGCTTTTCAGCTTGCCAGTCAAAGGGGAAACAGATTTTTGGACAAATGTAAAACCAGTGTCAGGAATGGGATGATAACACTTAAACAAAGGAGAATGGAAAGACTAGACTTTATTCACCACCTTTATCTTAGAAAGTATTAGTTCCTTCTAGTCACTGCTGAAAAAAACCCCAGGTTCCAAGTGAAAAAAAGACCCAAGCAAATCCAGAGTTTTAAACCTCATTTTTGCTGTGTGATTCAGGTGTGTATCCTTGCACTTGCATCCATTCCTACCGTGTGCAGCTGGCACCCAGCCCAGTCTTGTTCCAACCATGTAGAACCTGCAGGAGCTCTGAAACCTGATGCTGGGAATGGAAGGTTGTGATCCTGCAGTGGGGCAATGCCAAGCAGGAGTGAGGAGAAAACTCCTTAAAAAGAGGAGCATCTCTCCTTGAAAAGAAAACCTCTTTCCTTCTCATGTTTTCAAGAAAATCAGAAGGAATACAGTAAAATGTAGGACAGCAGTGGCCTACACTGGTTATTCAGAACATTCACTGCCTTTGTATTCAATTGAAGACATGTTCAGTTTCCAGCATTAGGAACATCTCCACTCTACACCCCTACACTGTCTGCTATGAAGGACTCCTTGAAAATCTATTAAAAAAATAAGTCATTATGGAAAAAGATCAAAATCCACCAAAAAACACCACAAACCAATCCCACCACCTGTTAAGTGCAGTGGGAAGAGACAAAAAAAGCTCACAGGTCCAGTTGGTAGCCCAGCTCCCTCCAGCTGCAGAGTACTGCTTTGGTGAAAATCATCAGAAGAATAAGGCCTAGGACACCTTCATAAAATAGTGGTTACTGGTAGGACTTTGAGAAAAATGTCTTTCTAACGGCAAATGAATGAAGCACACCATGCAGACAATTCCAAGGCTTCCTGACATTTTTGGGAGTGTTAGTACTGCTCATTTAACATGTCACCTCACACACGTCTTAGCTCTCCAGGACCCACTGGTGGAAAGCCCTGAACCATGCCTTAATGAAAGACAATGACAGTACTACAAATTCCATCAACAAATTGCAACTGAGATTTCTGTCAAGCCACAAAGGGAGCACCAGCAAACCAGCTACTCAGAGGTTCTGTCACAGGTTTTAATTTCTCTCTCTCTGCAGTTTAAAATCTTGCTTAACCTGACTAGGCCAATCAGAAACAGAAGACTTTAAACTGTGACACTCATATGGACTCCACAGCAGGATTACAAAGAGGAGAAAAGAGTGAATTTCCACTCATCTGAAGAAAAAAGATGTTGCGAGTGGGGGAGAGCAGGAAAAGTAGAGACCAAAGCAGGGCAAACAGAGAAATACTAGGGGCATGCTAGGGGTGTTATCAATAACAGAGGGCAGTGTAACAACAACAAGGTCACAGAATTAGGTCAGAAAGTATGGACCTATGCCCTGGATACTGCTGCTGCCCCCCAGCACATGACATTTTTAAAGAGTGAGACCCCAAAACTTCACCTAATGGGCCCCTGTCCTCAACCTTCTCTGTAAGCTGAGTTTTTAAGCTGTGTGGCTGAGTCAGCCTGAGCCAGCATAGGGTCCCACAGTCTGAATTGTTGTTGCTGTGAGTTTTGTTGTTGCTGTTGTTGTTTTTTAAGAAGTGCCTCTGCTATCCGAGCATCATGTACAAGTTTGACCTATATAACAGACCAAGTAGGTCACTGAGTGCACATTGGACCATGACAAATTGATTCTGAACCATCACTTATCTGGCTCTGTTGCTGTCAAGGAGGATATATCAGTGTGATTAATAAATTATTTACCAAATAGATAAAAGCATGCTTCCCCCACCAGAGATTCTGGAGGGTTTATTGTTTTAAGCTGCTGCACTAATTGGGCTGCACATTCACTTGCAGTTTGGAGAGAGAGGAACATTAGAGGAACAATGCTCTTTACTGCACATGGTGGTGACACAGCAGAGGCATCCCATGGACGCCTACAACAAATGATGCTCAGTTCAGTGTTTTCCTGGCGCCATTCCCAGCACCCCCTGCTCGCACCAGGCTCCATCCAGCGCTGCCCCCAGCACAGGGCACAGAGCTGCCCTCACAGGGGCACTGCAACATTTTACCTCAAGCTCCACTAAGATGTGAGGGACAGCTTTGAGATTCCACTCTGTAGCCTTCCTCTCTTTATCTTAGAAATGATCCTAGATTGCTTCCCCTGGGATTTAAACCATCACAGTTGAAAAAGTATCCTAACAGGCAAGAGAATAAAAGGGATAACACAACCTTTTCCTCAAAAAGGAAAATTTTCTCCACCTCCCCCTCACCACCCCGAACTAAGAACAAAATAGAAACCAAACAAATGAGATTAAATAAAATACATTCTGCAGACAGGAGGAAAAATAAAATACAGGAATGCCTTCCACTCTCAAGGTATATATCATCTGGCTGTAGGAAGCCAGTTAGTAATACAGACTCCTGAGGGGTTATTCAGACACTCGGGTAAAATAACAGATCTCCAAAGAGGCTTAAAGTAAATGAAGCTCTTAGCAACTAAATGGGTTTTTCTTTGAGGAAGAAGAAGGAGGAAAGGCAGAAGAAAAGTGGGAGGGGGAAAAGGAAAAATTACAGAAATTACATTTCTAATTGTAGCAGAGAGGTAGTAGAAAGTCAGCCTTTGCAGAAATTTTTTGCAGCATCCAAGCATTCTGCTATATTTGTCTTTATTTTTCTTTTTTAATTTTTTAGGGTTTTTTTCTACATTGTCTTGCAAACCCCTACAAAGGAATCCTGGCTATGTCTCTCTTTTACCAGAGACTACCTGGATTCGGGGTTATTGAAGAAAAGTGCTTGAGCATCACAGTCCCAGATAAAGATGCATTTTGTGCTGGCACTTGAATTTAACTATATTTATTAGCTCTTTTTAAAAACTCTATTTATTAGCTCTTTCCTATGGGATATCCACTAATCCTAATCACTAGAGAAAAAGACTGTATTATAATGATTCTTAATTAGATACAGATACAACAGATTGATTCATTATTTCCATGTGCTGCTGTCAGTGTTTTGTGCAGTGTTTTCAGTTTCATTAAGCTTCTCTGCTCAATTCCTTCATGAGCTGTTTCTGTCAGCTAAAACAGCCCCTCTGCCCCCAGCAACACTTCTTGTCCAAGCATCTCTGCTTCTGATTCCATTTATAAGCCTCGTCTATAGCATTACTCTTTGCTGCTGTTGTTTTATACTGCAGGACAATTTTTCACCTTCAGAACTTGAGTTTGTCCTCAGTAATAAAAAGAAAAAAAAACTTTTAAGTGAGGGAAACTGCAGAGTAATCTAAAATGCATTTTAATCACTGCAACTAATTATGAAGAGTGGTAAATCAGTAAGGGTCAGAGCTCTAGCACCTCACTCCAAATGACAAACAGTAGTACAACTGATTGTAATGGGATTATTCCTGTGAGTAGCTGCCCATTACTTTTACTGAGAGATTTATAGTCTCTTTGAAAAACTGTCTGAAAGATCATTAATAAAAAATAATTAACAAGGAAACTGAAGCCATTATATCGAGAATTTCTGCAAACAATGGGAAAACTTCACTTATGGTGGAGACAATGAATCAGAGCAGTGAAAATCTGGGTAGTTCTGTATTGCTGTCTGATACCAACAGGCATAATCTCATTTGGGGGGTGAGCAGGGTGGGAGGGAAAAAGCCATCTGTTTACAGATACATGCAGTAAATTGTTAAATTGGAGAAGAAATCAGATATTAAGACAACAAATTATCTTTTATAGGTGTTAAGTACTTTGATCATCAGGAATTTTGAAAGGGACCAGATTTTCTCAATCCTCATTACTTTTGAGAGAAATAACATCTGTGATTTTTCCATGGAAATGAATGAAATGTTTGTGAGAAGCTTGTATTAAAAAAACTGTTGTTGTCCCAAGGTAGGGAGCCCTCAAAATCCACCCTAATTCATCTGGGGGCAGCTCAGAAGACAAGAGGGTAGGTCCTAGGCAAACCTCAGGTGAAATGCCCTGGGCAAGCAATTCAGGGCTTCCCAGACTCCTGGGCTCCATGAAGGGGAGCTGGAGGCCTCGTGGCTGGGGTTTATCAGCTCCTGGGCAGGGCTGTGAGGATGCAATTGCTCTGTGCCTGCCCCAAGTTCTGCACTGCCCTGAGCAGAGCTAGCCCCTCACTGTCTGCAGTCGCTCCTGGGGCCCTGCCTGCAGCCCTGAGACACAGCCTGTCTCCATTACCTCTTTACAACATGAATGTCGCCAAACCTAGGAAGACAGACATCAGAAGGCCTTTACACAGGTTAGATCTTATACTTTTCCAAAGGTTCGTAGGTAGAGATGGGATATGGTGCTGGATGGGCCACCCAGTAGCTGGGCCACCCCTGATGCCAGATCACCTTCCCTGTTTCAGGTTAAAAAAGGCACAGGTTTTATCTGTTCAGCAGGCTCCATGCAGGGTGACAAGACACAAGTTGAGCAGGGTTGTGAGGACATCTGGTCAAGATGTACTTAAAATTTATAGCCTCTTGCAAAACAAATATCAGAGGTTCCCTTTGATTTGTCCTCAGGGCTTTGCACTTTTGGTGGCTCTTTTAGAAAGTGATCCAGATAGAAAAACTGCACGTGAGGACCCAGTAACTGTTTTGGCTTATCCCACTCTTACTTAACTTTTCTCAGCAATGTTACTTTACCTCCTACATTTCACCAGAACATTTCTTGCTGGCAAAATGGGAAATTAGTCTTTTGTCAGCAGAGAAAATTCCAAAGTGTGTGATTCCCTCAGCCCTGAGGCTTTGCTACAAACACGTGTGGAGGTCTGAAACACGTACTGCTGTCACCAATGACTGCCACTTCTGTGTGGCATGACCCAGACTTGTGTTCACACATTTAAAGTAATGAGATTGCATAATGCATGTGATCTCTACAACCTCACTGGTTAACAAAACACCTGAGACACCTGATCTGGAGCCCTGATTCTGTGTGATATGCCAGAGTGTATTAGTACCCCTGAGGCTGCATGAAATACATGCCATATTTCCCCAAGATCTCTGCACAATGCTATCTTCAGACAAGAAGGACAGAGAGAAAACACAAGGTAATGCAACGGTAAATTCATGTTTTATTCTGTCAAAAAAATCAGCCAAAACATATAGAAAACCTCTGGACAGGCTTCATATTTAAATCACTTAAAGCATTTGCCTGTCTATTAAAATTCATTACATGGATATTGTGTACAAGTCTCTTAAAGATTTTTTGTATAATTAAGAGTTTTTTGGTAGATGGAACTTGTTCCCAGGAATCTTAGTGCTGTTTTCCCTCAAGCTGCTGCATCAAGACAAAGCCATGAAAAAGCGAGCAGCAAAGGGGGAAAAAGTGCCATTAGACGTCTTCTTTTGTTTATTATGTTTGACTAGGGAGTTTACCTTTCTTCTTTTTTTAATCTTGACTCTTTTGTTTTTTTGTCTTTCATTAAAATGCAACGTCCTCTAGTTGATAGCATTTGGGCGTCTTTCCCAAGTCTGCCTGACAACATCAGCGGCGAGCTGTTGAGCTGCAGTGACCCCCTAAGCAAGCTGTCCTCTGCTGTTTTGGCTGCACCTACTATTACTCAAGCAGTGGGAGCCAAACAAATGCGACACTTGGATCTTTCTTCCTCGTTCTGCAGAGCAACCCCGCCAAGCCCGGAGTACGGACACGCTGCAGAAGGAATCGACAATTCCCCGCGATCACACAGCGGGACACGAGCGCTGGCAGCAGAGCTGAGAAGTTAACTCTGGGGTATACGGGGCTGACAAATGCAGAGACATATTGATCCTCGGCAGTCTGTCTCATCAGTAAAGTAGTAATGGGCTGCATATTAACACAGCCGCCTGTAAGGTGACAAAAGACAGGGAAGGAAGGACGCCGGAGCTCAGTGCCCCAGGGGATGAACGTGAGTGCCAGCACCACACCAAAGGTGGAAGGGCAACCAGCCACCACTGCTTGGCTCAGAGCCTCACCAAGGCTTGGGTAAGCAGAAGGATTAAAAAGAACCTTAAAGCCAGGGTACTTCTAATAACGGGAGCTGGAACAGAGCAACGAATGATACAACCAATATGGTTAGTCATAGGTTCTCTTTTATTATTTCGAAATGGCTGGTTATATAGAGTTCAGATAGTTTCCGTTACAGGTGCTTTCTAATTGGTATACAGTGTGAGAAAGAATGCAATCATTTTTAGTTTTAAGGCAGCTACCATGATTACAATAGAACTATTCTATCTAAAATCTAAACACACCTTAATTAAAATTCCTTGCTACGCAACAGGCTTCATAACTACTCAGAGGCCTGAATCTGAGGCCTACCTAGATAGCTCAAAACTCATTCCATTACACAATCATGTCCAAGTTCCCTAAGATATTTTGCTACAGAACCTCTTTTGCTGAAGTGTTTGTGTCAGGGCAAGCAAGACTAGAAAGGGAGAGCAAATCAAGCAAAAGGAAAATGAGTTCCCCAGGTGTCAGACCTGGGTAGAAAGGACTGTTTACAAATGTGCTGTTGCTGAACGGATGCACATGTCTTCATCTGGCACCAAGGGCAGGAACAGCTCTCGCTTGGTTCCTAGACAAGTAGTGACAGATACTTCTCTGCCTTCTAAGTACAAGCTGGAGGTGTCACTGTGAAACCCAGCCCAGTGCCAGGCAGTGCTTCAGTGGCACTGAGACATGGAGCTGCAGCGTTTGCTGGCTCGGAGTGATTGACCCTGCAGAACATCTCCTGCACTCCTCGTCCCCTCACAGAGCCCCTGAGGCTCCACAGCCCTGCCAGAATCAGCCTGCACAATCCAAACTCCAGAGAAAAGAGGTCCAATAGCTTCGGCAGTGTACACAGCTGTCTTTTACCTGTAAAAACAGGAGTCAAAATGGAAAAACACGATATCCTGCGAAATTTTAGGTTTCTATCAAAAATCCTGAGTGGGCTTGAAACAAGGCATTGTGGAAGACGGTGGGTTTTGACAGATTATTCTTACAAAATGTGAGCACTAAAGCACTTTTTTTAGCAATACTATTGGAAAAAAATATTATTTTAAAATAGATATAGTGTAAAATGCTGTTGTAAGTTGATTTTGTCATACACTATAGCTCATATATTATTATTACTATTAAGATAAATAACTTGATTAATAATCATGTAGCACTAAAGAATTATTTTAATACTTGATTATCAGTATCTATTTTAATACCCCTGGTGTGTACTTTTAACACTTTCCATTACAATTTCAGGATGCATATTCATTATGTCAAAATGTCTCATGAAAAAGAAATTCTGTTTCCTGGGAAACCCCAGTCTTTTTCTGTAATTTTTTTCCTTCTTCCCTTTGCTTCTCTTTGTGATTTTTCTAGAGGATTTTAGGCACATTCTTGTGTAGGTTGTCTGGAATTCAGGCTAAAAAGGTCTTCAGGCTATTTGTGGGGTATCTGAAAATATGGTTTATATTTATTGGAAACATATTTATTCTTTCACCAAAAAAACCAAGCTTTTTGAAAATTAGGAAAAAATGAAAGAAATTCTTCCATAGAACACAGTAATCCTGGCTGATGGTTAAGGCTCTTTAACACCACACTCACATAAATACAACCCACCTGCTTCTGCAGCCAAGTACACCTGGGACCTAAATTAACTTCTAAGTACATTGTGAGGACATTCTGCCCTGGGTGACGAAGACAAAAGAAGATGAATTCAACAATTTCATTATTATTTTAGTACCACAGTGCACCACTGATATTCTTCTACTTCAGAATGCCAGGGATAATGGAAAGAAACCAAAAATATGTTAAAAAGGCTATATTTAGGCCTACTGAACAACCTCACTATATATAACCTACATTTTAACATTATCATATTCCTTGCAGTCTCTGCTGACTTCTGAAGTGGCGAAACTCAAGGGCCTCACTCTATGTAACACCAGGGAGGGAAAAGCTCTTGAAACAAGTGGAGAGGAAGGATGGGGGGCAGTTTGATGCTGAGCCCTTTCTCCTTTTTCCACTCTCTTATAGCCAATAATATTGATTATACTATATTTAGTTAGGTAATATCCAACATTGAAAATGCTAATATTCAATGCGTAATAGATTATAAGTAATATTGCTAACAATCAAAAATATTTAATAATTTAAAGTTCAATTGCATTGCCAATGAAGTAGGTTAGTTACAGACTCCTAGATGAAATCAAGGCTCAGACAACATCTCATTTCACAGCTCTAGCAAACAGTGGAATAATCATAAAACTTAGATTCCTGTTGATTGCTTGGTAGAAATCTGAAGAGAAGTTAAAACCTAGAAGTAATTCAAAATCCTTTTTTTTTTTAATTTTATTTTGGGGTTTGTTGTAGCTTTGTTTAATTTGTGGAAAGCAAATATTTTCCCAGCAGTAGGAGCAGAAACACATCGCAGTCATAAGTGGCATTTATGGTGCAGACCAGCTTCCTGAGCCTCAGGTGTTCCTTCCACACCTTATGCTCAAGTGACTCTTCCCCTGGGGCTGGTGGGGTCTCTCCCTAACAGTGATTTACATCCCTTGGTAAAATCTTTGTGTTGTTTTGCTCTTGCATGACACACAGACCCTGTGCATGCTGACACCAAGCCCAGCAGCACAGGACACTGGAGCAGGAGGACCATTCCTGAACAGGGAGTGCTCTGGCCCTGTACAGTAGCCATCCACCTGTGAGGCTGAACCCAGATTTTCAGGCACAGGCCATGAGGCCTGAGATCAATAAGGGGCACACAGGAAAAATTCACGGGGTCTTTTACAAGTAAATGGCCTTTTTTTTTGTTTTCCAGATGAGTAGCAACAAAATATTCTCACTTTATTACTATTTCTTGTTGATGAATAACCTGTGCGGTTCTTGTTTTATTCAATATTGTTCTCTTAAGCTGCTGCACGCCCATATGCACCAAATACTTCCATATTGAATTCTGTATGACTGTGCATCCATGTGCACAGAGAATACACCATAAAGTCTTCTACTGTGAGCCCCAGCAGCTAAGAAGCATTAAAGCTGTCACTGATTCAGGTGACAGTCCTAAACACCACACTAGTTCTTGCTGAAACTAAATTACATCTTTTCCTCCATGTCCTCATTTTTAATCTACAAAGTAGGCTTGCTATAACAGTGCCCTCACCTCAAAAAAGCCTCAAAGCCAACACAAATATAGAAGCATCGATAGTTTTGCAAAGCACAAAAGGTTTATGCCATTTTTCCTTCCTCTGACAGTCCTGCTTGTACCTTACCCTTTGGCTCTGCAGAGGCTTAAAGTGGCCATGTGTGAGCTAGCAGGCAGCAGGCAGCTCTCCCTCTCAAAAAGCTGCCTGTGACTGCGGATTTATTTAAATGTGAATGTGTAGCTGGCTTCCTGCATGCAAAATAAAGCAGGTGCTAAAATATTAAACTCTACCACTGTCCACTATTCATTGCATCCAACTGGTGCTGTCAGAAGCAAGCTGCTTGACTAACCAGGGCCTGTGATTTAGTATGACATCCCAACTCTAATTACTCCCTCCTCCTGATTCATTTTCTCAGCCTCCAATTTTCAGATTCAGAGAGCCTGGATTCAAGGGGGAGTGGGTACGGTCGTGTGCGGGAGAGCTGGAAATGCACTTGCCTCTGAATGCAGAACATAATTAATCACCTTGGAGCCCCTGACATTATTTGCTGCACGGCTAAGGCTTTCAAGGGGCTATTCAGCCTGCTCTCAGGTGTCTTTGTGGTGTCCTGGCATATCCATCAAGTCTCACGTCCTGAGCATGGGTGTCAGCAGCTGGCTCCGACCCGACCGTCTGCACCGGCCTCGGGCACCCAGAGCCTCTCTGCGGCTCTGCCCCATCTTCTGGGCACAGATATGCGTTCTTCTGGCCTCAAGCAGCACCCGAGTGATGGCACTGGTATTCTTTCCCTGTGCTACGCCGTGTTCAGATTCAGTGCAGGGGATGGGTCAGGTCATGTGGCAGGGCAACCCCAGACTTCCCTGCTGCACATCTGGGCTGTAGGTAAACCACAAAGATAACAAACTGCAAAGAAAATAATCAGAAATATTTTGAATAAATATGTTCTGCTGCAGGGTTAATCTGCTCACATACCTTACGTTGCACCAAGAGCTGTCCTTGATGTACTATGAATCAACAGCAGAGGAAATAAGAAACAACAGCATCTTTAAAGCCCTCTGCAAGATGCTATTTTCTCCAAGAAAACATTTTTCTGTGTTGAAGAAAGTGAATATTTTGTTGACCTCAGTAAAACATTTTTTCTTTTAAAATCTGCCAGTTAAATCAGAAACAACAGAGGCTTTCTTTTTGAGAAGAGGGGGAATAAACCCCCTACTTCCTTTTATTTCTTGTTTGCTTTTCAGAAGAAAAGCAAAAAAAAGAAACTTGAAAGTGTTTCCAGGCTGTTAAGAAATGTTCTACCTATTTTTCATAGCCTCCAAACACTTTAGAAGGTTAAAATAAAAAGGGTATTCAGGTTTGACTTTGACTGGCTAACTTGTATTAATTATATTTTCTCAACTTTTATAGGTTAGGCTGATCTATGTGTTTGCTAATGTGCAGGAAGAAAATACCTTTTTCCTGAGGAAATACATCTTGTAAGCTGTTAAATCTGCCAGCTGTTAAGCGCTGAGGTGTGGGACCTCAGGAGTGTTTCCCCAAAGTCCACATTTCAGGTTAGGTGACAGGAGCATGCCCCATGTCAGGTAATGTAATAGATGGCAGGCAGTGTGCCACTGCTGTCTGGGCTGATCCTCTGAAATACCTGCCTTGCTACCTGCGAGTTGCCAGTTCATTGCAAATGCTTCCTGGCACTGAAATATCTTATTTACCTTTCACAGCCTTCCCAAGAACTGCTGCCCCATGAAGCACCGAGCACCTGCCTTCTACTCCCTGAGAAAACCAACCTGCTGTCCCTCCTCCTAGAAATATTGTTTGGTGCATGCAGCAGCTTTCTCACATAATAATAATAATAATAATAATTTAAAACTGCAGTGGTAAAATCTGCCAATAAAAATTTTATCTGTAGAGTGCAAGAACCAGTCTTGTCCTTCTGCAGTTCCCAAGAGGCTCTAGACCCCTCTCCCTTGCCCTTGTTTCAGATAGAAGTGTGTCTTCTTTGTAATTGTTGTTTTGTCCAGTTGTGACCACCACCATGTGCAGTGGGCTTGCTAAGAAGAGTGTGCAAGGTGGAGAATTTCTCAGAAATCAGTGAATTTATCAAAAAAATCAGGGTGGATTATTCGCACACAGTGTTCAAATTAAACAACTCTAATATAGTTCTAGACTAAAAAACTCACGTGTCAGTCTTTTTCCCAAGTGGAGACTGCATATATCCAATATTTTCTCTCCTATGTGAAATGAATCACAGGACATTGTTTCTTCTTTTCTATTCTTTTATTTCATTCTTTATTTCCTTCTTTTTTTTTTCCTTTATTTCCTTTCTGTAAGCTCACTCATCCTGTTTCCTCTAAAACACTGATGCTAAAAAGAAACGTTGTCAATAACTTCAGTTTGAATGGATCAAATTTGAATTTGGGGTAAATAAAAATAATTCCTCTAAATTGAATTAATTTCCTATCATTATTTATTAAGTTCAATCTGATACTTCTGAGGATTTAGTCAAGATAAGGGCCCCTTTTAAATTTGCATTTTACAAATATACAACAACATATTGTTCCTGCTCCAGATTATTTATTGTCCAGATAAACAAAGGACAAGGCAAAGCGACTAACATACAAGGAAGTCAGAAAGGGAAAAAAAATGCCATCAGATGTGGTTCTGGCTATTTATATTGTTTAGGAACAGGATTGCTTTTTTGTTGCCAGATTGGAATATACAAGTTTCTCTCTGGCTTTTGGTTCTATTAAGGCAAGTAAGAGAGACATCTACACCCCTTTTCTGCTACATATTTATTTTGTGCAGCAGCTTGTGAAAGAAAGTGCTGACTGCTTTTTCCAGCTCTGAAGCCATTCCTCAGTGCGTGTGGAAAACAGCAGAGACTGAAATTTAAGTCTGTTGATGAATTCACAAATATCTTTAAATCTGAAACTCTAGGACATTTTAAACCTTGGCCAGGGAGTGGGCCCAGGCAGATTTATCCAGTTTCCTCCCTGGTGTCAGCCCTCGAATGGAGTTTCTGGATGCCTCAGGTGTGCATTCACCAGACTCCTCTACCTACAGCAGGAACGGGGCTGTGGCTGCTTGCAGCATCTGAGGTCCGGTGGGTTTGGCCTGGGGCTTGGGAATTGTGTGGATTCTCTTCCCCAGGCAATGGGGAGGCTTCCTGGGTGACCCCTGATGGCTCTGCCATTCTGCTGTGAATTGTACAAGCTTGCAAGATGATCTGCACTTCCACTTCTGCCTGGAAATATTGCAGGAGAAAGCTGTCTACTCTTCTTCTTGCTCCCAAATCTGTCCATAATGTGCATCAGGGAAGCACTCTGGTATATGAAACCAGCACTGACTCAAGGTCAAATCTAAAGCCAAAATATTGTTGTGTTCATTGTAACCTGCCTAGTTTTTGTTACTCTGTGTCAGCCTGTATGTATATAAACTTGATTAAAGACCACAATACAAATAATTTAAAAAAATATAACTCTTCTTTTTTCAACACTGTCATACAATATAATTATGTGATTTCTAGGAGGTACTTAAAAATGAATTATAGAGCATTTTCTTCACATTCTTTGTTGCAAGTGAACTACTGAGCCTAGTATTGCCTCCTGTAAATTCCATTCCAAATAATCATGAAACATCCTATAATTCAATTATAAATAACCTCTGAGAACCATAAAATGATATATTCTAGGTTAGTGACACAAACAGATGTATTCACTGTCCTGACTGTAAAATGAAACCTAAAACAAACCCAGCATTTTCACTTGCTTTGATCTGCAGTGTGTCTCTGTGCATGAGAAGTACAATGCAGCCCATACAGGCTGTAACGCTCTCCCTGGAATTAGGCCTTCTCTGAAAAACAAAGTTAAAACCAGAACAATACAAAACACTCAGTGTATTTCCCCTTAAACAAATAAATAATAAAGGCCTGACTCAGCAGAGGTCGAGATGTAGAAACACAGGAAGAATTAACAACCATTGCGGGAAAGGATGCATTTTTTTTGTCTCACACTGTGTTTTCCCACACAGAAATCATGGCGTGGCATTTCTAAGGATGGCGTTTTACTGTTACCTCTCTATTAACTTCTGACATCTTCTCAACTCGATGTTTGGTGCAATAAGCCCTCTTTGCACTACGAAGTGGTAAAACAGAGTTTCAGAATAAATGAAAACTGGAAGTGTGGCAAACCTAACCTGGGAAGAAGGACTCTTCTTCTCCAGGTGCCCAAAAGATCTATGAATCAGTGCTTAGCTCAAACATTTTAAATACAGAGGCACAGTTGTTGCTGTTGTCTAGCTCAATGTTTAAGGTGTTCAGGTGATAAAAGACATGCAGTGTTTAGATCACACAGGACCAAGACAGGGATACAATTCTGTACTGTAAAGCAAAGCCTAGAAAATAAGTGGCACCTAAAATAAGGATTGCATTGGGTTAATGGTGGTGAGAGGAATCAAACAAGGTGGAAAGCTGTATTTTGTCAGAGCTCCCCAGCACGTGGCGTGGAGCTCACACTAAACTAACCCAAGGCTCTGCACCTGAGGTGTCACCTTCTCCTCCACCATGGCTGGAGGCTCTGAGAGTCGAGAGGCATCTAGTAGAGACTGCTCATGAGCATGAGCCTCACAAGGGTGGGTGGTCATGTATGGGGACAGAAATGAAGCTGCCAAGAGAGGGCTCATGGCAGCAGAGCCCATTTTGATAATAGGTGCAAAGATACAAGTTGACTAAGTACAGGATAACATGCTGGGCTAGGTGGGTTTGATTCCTAAAATCCCTGGGTGAAGCCTCACAAATGTGTCATCTCAGATGTCACTGTGGCACCCAATATCACCCTCTGTTTTTTTAGTTCTATCACCAAGTGGGAGGAATAAAATTGATGATCTTCTTCTAGCGGCTTTGATAAATAAGTGCAACTGTTTTCCTGCAAGCACCTGTTTCCTTCCTACATCTCTTCTTGGGAGAATTTTTTAAGAATTTTTTGCCCGAGAAGCAGCTGAATTCCAAATCCCAGGTCACCCCCCATCTGTTTGCAGAACACAAGCTAGTTAATTCTGGTAATGCTAAAAAAAGTTCTTAAAAGCCTCTTTCACATTGATGCTCCCCAAGACTGGAAGGCAAGGCATATGGGGGAGCAGCAGTTGGTGGAACAATTTTATCTGTGGTACGAGAAACTAGATAAAAGTGTTCTTGTGAGGACACATGATAAATGGTAAAGGCAGATTCGATGATCACCTTTTTCCCCTTGTGCTTTTATTACCTATGTGTTGCACAGCTGGTACTGACAGCAAGTAATGTGTGTCTAGCTATTTTAATATTCACTTTTGGAACGGGGTGTCAGAGACTCCCCATTTTGTGTTTTGTGGCTCTGTAGGTGTTTGTAACTTTGCAGCTTTCCATCTGCACAGAAATTCACACTCACTTCTGGGCACAGTGTTACCAGGAGGACACAGATAAGATGAAGGGAGATGGGAGAAAAAGAATAAAAGTTATTGTGGGACTGGAAGGAGTGATATATAAAAGAGATACGTATGCACAGCTTGACTAAACAATGATTGATTGCTAGAGCATAATAACAATTCTGAAAGGAGTCTTAATTGATTTATCTGAGGAATGCTCAAGGCTTCTTTTAAGATGCTCTACTATTAGAATTATTTATCTGTCTAGGTTAAGGACACAACTGAAGACTTCTGTCCTCCTTTGATGTTTGGAATTAGGGAAAACTAAGCACACACAGAACCATAAGCATCATAAGGTTATTCAGATGCCAGTGGCACTTAAAATATTCTTTTGTGAATAGTTGTGTGTGTCGCCAGAGGAAGCTAATGGGTATCCTAGCATCTCAGATGGTGATAAACAAGGACATTAAATGATAATGGTTACAGGAGTCTTAACAGTGACTTAGTCTAATCCAATACACAAAATGACATGGCCTGTGAATTGCTGTATAACAAGGAACACCAGCCATGAATCCTGGCTGAGGTGGCCAGCACAAACTGTGCAATGCAACTTGTGAAACGCGGGGAGAAGGGATATGGTATTCCTTCCAAAAAGTTAAAAATATTAGCTTATTATACTCAGATGGTATAAAATGTCACAGCTTTGACTTCAGCAGCACGGTGTTTATTTGCATTAGCTGAAGTTCTGTCTCTAAATTCTTTAAGAAAACCCAAAATGAAACTATAATGAATTTATTTCTGGAAGGACACCATCTGGTGTTTTATAGCTAGCTGACAAGAAGTAGGAAAGGATAGTCTGACTGCTGGTTGCAGGAGCAGTGCAGGATTTGCATTTTACAGGGGCTATTGAGGATGATATTTAAACAAATACCTGTTTTTAACAGGTCTCCTCACAATCATCTACAAGCTGGAGATGCATTCAAACGAAATCCAGTGACCTGGATATCATAAACTGTCTCTCTTTAAAAGTGATGTAAACTAGGAATAATGGCACAATTCTGTCACGCTTCAGAAGGAAATTAACCCCTTGTCTAGATCTGTATGGTGCCTAACCAACCATCTCTATTTAATGGCCTCAATATTTTTGGTGATTATAAAACTGGCTCTGAAAATAAGCTAAGTCACCTTTGAGGATTCATAATCCTGTGTAAAACTGAAGGAACCTTAATCCTTACCTGGATGCTGATTTCATTTCCTACTCTGATTCTCTTTATTTTTTTTTCTATGCCACTTCTACACAATAAGTAACTTTTTCTGTTTTCCCAGCATATAACTCTAAAGAACTATACATCATATCACATAACAACAGGAGTAAGATAAAAGTAGCTTTTATGCACTGCTGTTGATTACTTTTGGGAAAACAATATTTGGGGTTTATTTTTTTTAATTTTGTGGCTGTGTCAGATGAACCTCCTTTTGATTCCTGTTCAGCGATAATTTTAGCAGAGCCTGTAGGTAGAACCATCAAATTAAGGGACTGCAGAAGCTTTCTGAGAAAGATTAAATGCTCTGAGAGGCAGTCAGTTTGTTCTTCACCTCAAACAACAGCCAGTCACAAAGCAAGTGCCGAGACAGTGTCTGAGGCCATAAACATGAATGTGGGCTATTTAGTAAGGGAAAGCTAAGAAAGAAAAATGCTGTATTTGCCTAGTTTATAACGAAATGGAGACAACAAATGGTGGGACTGCAACAGAAATTAAGGATACAACTTATTTTATGGAAATGCATGTTTGGAATGCATGTTCAGCAAAAGAACCTTTGTTTCACAGCATTTGTATTAATTTGCATGATTAGCAAGCACCTGTTGTAGTAGCAGGTAGTGAGAACAAAAGCAACTGTGAGGGCTGATCTGAAGACTCCTCATTTGCTTGTGAAGTGCAGGTTTCCCTGATGAGACAAGGGGTTTGCTGTTCTCCACCAGCAAGGGTTGGGTAATGCTCTTTCTGCTGCTGAGCCCAGCTCTGCTCTTCCCAGGCCGTGGTCCTGCACCAGAGCCCTCAGTGAGGAGGAGCAGCAGGGAAGAGCCATCCTGAAGGTTCCAGCTGTGACACAGTGGCTCTGTCACGCTGGATTCACTGGCCTCTGAGCAGCTGTGGGAGAAGCTCTGAGGGGCACATGTGGGTCTGAGCTGGATGTGAAGGCATTAGCTTTCAGGAGCCCCTGAAATTGCGGCTAATTCAGCTGACTTTGCAAGTACTGCTGTGACAAAATGTATGCTTTTCTTTCCACTAGACACTGCTCTTAGGCTGTTGGGAGTTAAATTGTGGGCAGCTGCCAAAGAAATGCCAGACCACAGGAGTTATGTGCAGTCAGGGGACTGTGTATACCTTCTGGTTTCTAAGGAACATAAGTACATAAGGATAACCCCATAGTTTCAGCATCATGACAGCTAATATTCTTATTACTTTTACTTCTATTAATGTTGCTTGGAAAATATAATGTTAATATATATAATTATAATTACAGTAGGCTGGCAATTATAAATAAGGCCATGAATAGTTCTCAGTCAGATTCAGAAATACAGAAAGTGATGTTCCTGCATTAGTGTACTTAAAAGGAGATAGTCCTAATAGAAAGCAGCCACACAGAGACTGAAGAGGGTAAGGTAGACAGAGCCTCGTGGAGGTCTCCTGTCATATAAATCCAAAATTTACAGCCAAGAAATATACAATACAAAGAACATCTTCCTGAAGGCAGATTCAGAGAGAGCCAAGCTCCTCTGTCCATGGCACACTGAAACAGGAGCTGTATCCAGGTGGGGTTAGAAGGCACAAGAGGTGACTGCTCATCACAGCAAGGCTGCAGCTACAGCCTTTGCATGGCTGTGAGCCCAGCCCATGAGTCCTTCTGGAACCAAGGAGTATCAGCTTGGGCACCACACAGCTCCAACAAACTGAAGTCAACCTGGAAAATGAGCTGGTGAGAACATAATGCACTGTGTTGATAGATTAACTGGTTCAAGTTTCCACTGCTCTGCACTCCACATGCTTCTGTGCACAGCCCCCATTTAAATAACAGGTTGCTTCAATAATTAATGTACTCTAATGTCTCCATGACTTTGCCATAGAATTCCTATGTGCCCTTGGGCAATTCATTTCGTCTCCCTGGCCTCTTGTTCACCATTTTCAAAATAAATGTGAAGCCAGAAATCAATTAACAAAGACAACAGAGAAATGGGATGACCCAGAGAAAGAGAAAATATGGATATTTGAATCCTTGTGGTGCAACAACTGTACAAGGAGAGGATGGAACACAGAAGATCCATGACAACATGAACTGTGAATTGCAGGGATTCCCAAATTAAGCTGAAGCTAAGGTATTCAGCCCATCCTGCACACTCCTGCCTACACTCCTACATAGCTGTAGGAGTGCATCCTTACACAGACCTACCTGGGGTGCTGCTGCACCCACAGAAAGGATAATCTGTCATGTGGGTAAGCAACATAGGAATACTGAGCTAAAGGGTGTCCCAGGGTACTTAAATACACATAAAAGTTGGGTAAGACCATCCTGTACTCAACAGTATTGTATTCAGATGTCCCAATGCATCAGGCTTAGCTCTGAGTGATAAAATGTACTTTTGATGCGAAATAGTTTATGAGAAGCAGTAGATGCAGGAAATATGGCAGACAGGAGCTAACTCTAACCTTTCTCCATGTAAGAGTGATGACCTGTCACAGAAAGATTTCCCTAAAAGTGTTGTTTTATTTTTACTTTCTATCCAAGTGCATATGTAAGTCACACCCTTTGCAACAAAGGAAATAATGGGATATACTCTTAACTCTGGATAAATGACTGAAATGAAAACCTTTTCCAAGCAGTGAGTGATTTAGAAGCCTTGATTTTGAAGTATATAACTTCAGTGTAGGATTTATGGTCATACACTATTATACATTGTATGCACATAACAAAAATGTTATCCAAAAGCCAAAGCCAGAGAAAGAATGGGTGATTAAGAGAAAGAATTCCCAATATGCTGAACTATGATTAGGCTAGTGGGAGTGCTGCTGTGAGAATTAAATTTACAACAAAAGTAACTCAGTTTTATCTCCTCTGAGTAATTCAGTACATTCTCACTTTGCTGTTACAGCTAGCTGTAGCTTCTTTTTCTCTATAATTTATTCAAATATCCCAAAGGGTCAGATAAGAAAATTGCTTTCTTGGAACCAATAATGAATCTGGGGTCAGTCAATGCAAAACAATAAGGTATGTTACTGAAAAATATTCTTCATATGAAAACAATGTTGGTCTCTAAATCATGTTTCCAACTATTTCTTCCAAAACTGGAAAATCTGGACCACATCCCCATTTATAGACTTTTACCGATGTAACACTTCTGCTTATCCTCTTCATGCAGACTGACAGTCTGCCTTGCTGAGGAACATTCTTCTTTCCTTCTTTGAAACACAGAGCACAATCTCACAGACATGCTAGAAACCCTTTTATTTGTAGCTGGGCACTTCCCAAACTCCCAAGCATTCTTCTGAAACCGCAGGTTCTTGGTCACAAGGTGACAAAAAAGCATGGAAAGGAGGCTTAACCAAGACATTTCTAAATTGCTTTGAGGCTGCCTGCATTCTTAAAATAAAAAAAAAAACAACTTAATTTTTTAATACAAAAGTTCCTAATGTCTTTTCTTACCCTTAATATGATATCAGGAAAACTTTATTTTTCAGGCCTGGTGAATCTTCTGGCAAGTTCTCCTTATATATCAGCGTCTCCTTACGCAGCTCAGCACCCTGCTCTTAAACTACTTTCATCCTCTGCTCTGGTACTTTTACAGACAGTGACATCTGCCTAGTTCTTTCCTGGATCCTTCCTATACTCCCTATTACCATGTGTATAGAAAGAATATTTTTCTACAGGAGTGGGCCAGAGAGTGAGAGGCGGTCAAAAGCTCTTTTCATGCCTTCTCAGTGTTGACCTTCAATAAGGCTTCAAGAATCTTCCCCACATAGAGCAGCAACCATGGCTGAATTCACAACAAAATGTTAATTCAATATAGAGATATGCCAGCCTGCCACAGCAGCAGGACCAGTGCTGATGGAAGGGGAGGAGTGAGGAGCCTGGTTTGTATTCTGCCCTGCTGCAAGCTGCTTTTCCAATTGCACCATCTCCTACTTGTGTTATCTTTCAAAAGCAGAATCCTGGTATTGCAGCTGAAGTCAGTAGTCACTTGATGTGAAACCTGTACCAAATCTGCGGTTTCCAGATGATTCTGAATTCTGACTTGTCAAAATCAAGATCAAGTGTGGAAACTCTTGATGGTGTCTCTGGGTCTGGCCTGTGAAACCCATGTAAGAGAGAAGGGTTATGCAAGTGTAAGCACTCTATTAACTTCTTTAACTCTGTTCCTTTTTGCTTGAGGTTATCTCAGAAAAAATATGTAGCTCCATGGAAGAAACATAAAGTGAAAAAATATAATCAGCTATACAGAAAAGATAGAAGCAGTTCCTTGGTGTTGGGCGATACAATTATCCTTTCTACATAGTAATTTTCAATAGAAGAGGTAGATCTGTAATAAAGCTGATTAAAAAGTTTCCTTTATTTGGCCTCTTTCAAGGTTTACTGTCATCATACTGTCACTTGATGGTGATCTTTGATTTTCTTTTCACAATATTTTATTTGATGCAGTTGATGGAAAAAAAATTCATATACATTGAATATTGCACTGTCATTGATTCTGATGTCAAGCCACAGCCATAATCTCAAATTTTGTCTCCCCATATGTAAATACCCATAAACAATACTTTGTATTTCAATCTTCAGGCTCAATTTCATCCTGCAAATTAAGAAAAACCCTTGAGTACCAATGATTTTGATTTAAAAGGAATGGGATTTTTATTTGGTCCATTAAAAAAAAAAAAAAAAGAAGTGGAAAATAGATTACTGTGAAATTCCACCCAAGGATGGACATATTCCTTAGCTTTCCTTGCAGAAATAGTAGTTAAACACCTGAGAGAAATTTTAGCATTAATGAATAAATTCCGAGGATAGTTTCCTACGGGAGGAGTACCCCAATGGTGATGCATGACCCCAGGGCCTTCCAGCAGTCAGGACTCCAACCTTCCATGAGTGGAAGAACTGTAGTGGCAGAGGGATGGACAGGCTGGCAGGTGTTGCTGTCACTGAACTTTCAGGGTTACGCTGGGATTCCTATTCATATTCGCGCTGTAAAAACTTAGAGCAGTGAAACCTCCAGCAAGCTCTTGTCATCACCTTCTTGTGATGTCCCCTCCAAGCTCTTCCTTCTCTCGTCTTGCAGTTCCTGGTGACATGAGGATTTTATCAGCTCGTTTAGTAAGGGAAATTATCCAACTCTGATGTGATAATATATCTCCTATGTTATGGATGCAGAAACTGGAGAGAAATTAAATTATTTGACTGAAATCAAACAGTCAGTGGCAAAATAAATGTGGGGGTCACCTATCAGGTTAAAGTCTCAGAAATCCTTCACTGTAAATGGCATATCATCTTTCCCGTCCTTTAAATCCATTTTTCTGTGTTTGATTTACAGAGATCCATCCATTAATTATCAAGAATGTGACCATGGGTCCTTAGAAGGAAAACACAGGAGAGTCCCATAGAAGGAGATGATCCATAAGCTCACTTTATACAGGGTCCTTTATTATATATTTATTTATTATTATTAGATAACTTTGTTGCTGGGATTTGTATTATTTTTAAAATATACTTTTAAAAATGTTTTGCATCCACATGTTATTCTTTTCCTATATCACATTTGCTGACAATCTACAGGATGTCAGACTTGCCATTGAATCAGCATCTTAGAGCCTAATATCTCATCTGTCACTGGATAGTTGCTTTAGAGGTGCACTAATCACAGCCAGTGCCTAAGACACAGTATACAGAAGCATAAAATAAGGGGATCCAGGGAGAATAGGAGGAAAGGCCATTAGGCAATACCCCACACAAGTCAATTCCTCCATCTCCGAGAAAGTGCTGTCACAGAAATGTTATTGTTCCCATTTAGGACTCGCTTATTGCTTGCACTTAGGACTAATTTGGCAAATCATTGACATGCATTAAGTTGATGGGGTTTAAATATAAGTTTGACTGGTTTTCTGATTTAAGTCTTTATGTCCTTCTAAATTATTTTGGAAGTCCAATATTGAAGTACAGAGGAAATCCATCAACATAATGAGCAAGAGAACTGGACTGAACACAGAACAAAACCCTGTAATCCTGAAACCAAGAAATGAGAAGAGAAGGAAATCTACTATGCACAGAAGATTTTTGAACCCAAGAAGAAACAGAGAATAGAATCTAGTTCAGAGAATGGAAACACACTCCCAGTGACATCCCTGGAGAGACACCTGAACAAGGGCAATCAACTTAGGGTATAAAACTATGAGATAATTTAAAAAGCAAGAGGACTTAAGAACTAAAAATCAGAAGACCGAATTTAAATGCATTTGGTTTTTAAGGATAAACCATGAGGAGGGGAGGAGAAATTAAGGAAGTAAAATACATATATATCAAAGAAAGAATTTAAGTGAATTCTTGGCACTGGACTCCTTTTACTCCAAAAGGTGCCTACACATAACATACCTATTTTTTCAGATAGTAATGATGAGGAACTATAAGGCTGTAGTGTCAACAGAAAATGTTGGAATAAGCTGAAAGAATAAAGGGCAGTAAGTCATCAGCTCTGGAGTGTGAGAGGAAATGCAGAGAAATATTCAAGATAATGGAAAATGCAACACTGCTTAACAGGTTCTCCCCCCTGCTTCTAATACAGGGCTATTCAATTAAAATGGTAGACTACAATTTCAGAATATAGAAGTAAATCCTTATTTTTTCACAACACCTAGCAAAGATTAGGCATTTTCAGAGATGTTGCTACTATCACACCTTTGCAACAGCTCTTCATACAGCTCTATTATGGTCACAGTGATCCTTTTTGATGTTAAAAATTACAGAAAATACTAGTGGTATAACCATCTGAACAAATCTATTAATGGTTATTTTTAGTAACAGGATATTGGACTAAGCAAACCATTGGTCTGCCTTTTGGGACAATTCCTTAATGTTTAAATTATCACTCATCTTGTGTGTCATATTGGTATTCTTAATGTCAACTATATAAAAAAATAAAAAATAATTCAGAAATAACAACATAATGTTGTAAAACCATGAAGAGCAAATAAGATTAGAAAAGCCATTTCCTTTACTGGGATTTGTGAGCTAAAGGTTAACTTCCAATTAGAGTTTAAAAGGAAGAACTTTTATTCTGCGTTGGTTGAGGTTTTCAGCAAATCACATTTATATGTGGAGAACATTTGTATATTCCCTAATAACTTGCCATTATATTAAAGGCTGTAAGCTTGTCGCCAGAACTTGTTCAGCCAATCTGGACACAAGATATGCAGTGATAATATTTGTTAATATTGCATTATCAGATGCTATTGCTTTGCTATTGATTGCAATTATGTCACCGTTCAGTTGCCAGGTAAATCCTGTGTGCCAGCCTTGTATTGTTACGTGTAAATTATATTCAGTAGAGGAAGATTAATTCCTGTGTCACATTTATATTGTTGCAAAGCAGCAATAATAGTATTGTATTAAAAATAGCATAAAGGAAAAAGATAAATAGTGCAAAACAATAACCAACATATTTAAATAATAGCAGGCCCAGGGGATTAAGTGATACTTTGCATTTTTATAGAGCTTTCAATATAAGGATCTCAAAACACTTCACAAACATTAGCAAAATAAGCCTCCCAACACTATTTAGGTAGGGAAATATTATTATCCTCATTTTACAGATGAATAAGCTTCTTTATGAGGAAGATAAAGCCAAGTGAAGTTCCCAAAGCCACAAAGCATGTCAATAGAAGCAGAATTACTAAATAGGCTCCGTGCTTAGATTACACAGAGACAGAGACCTTGGCAGATAGAACAGAATTCACATATTCTCTTGAAAGCCAGGTCACATGTTATGCAGCATCATCTTAATGAGAATTACAAACACAGAAAAGCCAAATTTTCATTTCTGAAGTCAAACCCAGACGGTAGTGAGACTCTCCCATCAGGCTGCCTGCAGACTGCCCAGAGAGTCTCGAGGCAAAGCACTGCTCATGGTTTGCTTCACAGATCCCAGGGGTCCGAGCTGGAATCCACCAAAGTCTTGTCCCACACTGTCCACACTGCATTAATCTGACTCACATGAACCCAAATTCCTTTTCCATCAACCTGAAGATTTTTTTGCCTGTTTTCAATTGATGAAAAGCCTTTTTTTTTCTGTAATGTATGTGTAACTGTTCTGTAATTTATTCTGTGATGTATACTTCAGAGTGAGTACAAGCATGAAGATTTAATTTTTTTTCCTATATTTACCCTTCCTTTAGCTCTCTGGTTATTACAGAAATGTATTTTACAGGTTTAACTACAGTGTGGTTCACTATGAAATATGGATGATATCTGAGGTAGTAGGCAAGTAGACAGTTCACATCAGACATCAAGAGCCCAATTCTGACAGAGAAGTTGCACAGGAAAATCTAGAGTTATCTCAGGTTTTCACAACTGTTACAAAGTGCAGAACCTGACTGCTGGCATAAAAAAATATAACAAAATTGCAAAGAATGAAGCAAAAGCATTTAGATCCAAGTTTGGGGGTTTTTATTTCATGACAAATAAGAAGTAAGAAGAGGCAGCTGCAGTCTGTCCATTTTAGGAAGAAAAAATGCCTTCCTCTTCCCCTTATTTCTGATTGCTACAGATCCTACTATCGCTGCTGCTCAATCACTCTCAAGGCAGATGAAGCTTCACCAGTGCCTTCAGAAACAATGCTCAAGCACATAGTGTGATTTTTGGGTTGTCCTGTGCAGGGCCAGGAACTGGACTTGATCCTTGTGAGTCCCTTTCAATTTAGGATATTCTTTGATTCAATGATTTACACATATATTCATGAATATACATTCACACATATACATTTGTACCTATGGGGTGTCTGAGCTTTTCAAGTAGGGTTGCATCAGCTTCTCTGATGACAAACTTCTTTCACAGGAGGACAAGCCTGCCCCTTCTACATACAGTTTCAGAGGAACTCCTGAAACATTCTCCCTAGGAAATGTGCTCATATCAGCTGTTCACATCAGGAAATTTCTTTTTTCAGGACATTTAAGCAAATCTATCAAACTTCATTAAAAAGAAATATGAAAAGTACAGATTGTTTTTCAGCTGGGACAAAAAGGGACACATGTCCAGGGGCAGAGATGGGGGCAGGAACGAGCCTCTGCACAGCAGTCTGTAGTTATTTCATCATAAAATGACTGCAAAGCCATATTCTTCATCTTTGAAGGGATGTGAGATTTTTTCTCAGTCATTTTTTCATTGGCAATTTTTTTTTATATTTAGAAAATTGTCCTACTTAGAGCAGTTTTCAATGCAGAATTACCTATATGCTGCTGCAGAACTACTTCCCTGCCCTAGCTTCAAAATCCCTTGAGAATGTTTTTCCTTCCTCTGAATGAAATGAGGGACAAAGGCAATAATAAATTTCTCATGACATAATGTTTTCATTAGCACAAATATCAAACACTTGGATCCCCAACTATTTTTGACTCAAGCAGAAATATATTTACTCTGACAACAAAACCAAAAGCCTATCCTTAAAAAACAGGGTGACAAAATATATCTATTGATATTTTGTTGTTTTATATACAGACAACTTTTTCAGTTTGTCAAAAAGTGTGTAATATTCTCACAGCACTGAACAGTAGGCACGGAAGAGCTTCTAAATCAAAGTTTCTTAATAGAAATTCTGTTTAAAATAATCCATTGTTTTCTTACTAAGTCATGACATCCAGTAAGAACTCCCTAAAACTGCAGTTTACATAAGAAAATTAGCAGGAGCACTACCACTATTAGTGATTTACATTCCTGAAATTGTGAAGAATTATAGAATGAAATTTTCCATATAAACCAGAATGAAAAAATGAATAAATGTATATATACTGAAAACAAACAAGCTCAGATTCACATTAAAAGAAGGAACCCTAAGTTTGGTGACGAACAGAAAGGTTCAAAGAAAATCTTCCTGCTGCATCTTCAATGACCATTCAAACATGCAATGTCTTCTCTTTGGTCACAAGGTTTGATTCCATCCATCAACACCCACTGTTGATACTCAGCATCTGCGAGAGACTCAGTTATCCAATCTATCTTTCTATCCAAAGTCAAGGACAAAAATTACTGTTCAGCTCACAAGGGAACTAGCATGAGAACCTCTCTAACACTGTAGAAAAAATCTGCAATCCCAGGAAACTGTCGTGTCCATTTCAGAACTAACAGGAAAATATTGGGGTTAAAATCTCAGGATGATGTTTCTAAATGGGGGAAAGATGGATGCATCTTTTCAGGGATGAAATTTTTCTAAAATGGTGATTCCTAGTGCTTCACAGGGAACGTACCTTTGTCCCCAGCATGCCATTAACTCAACATGACTCCAGCTGCTGCTGGTGCCCTGACCCCAGATCACAGCTGGATTGGAGTGCAAACAAACACAGTAAAACAAAAGGAAACGTTTGTCCTGATTTTGTTGAATTTAGCGAAAAGAGGATGAAATAACTGGTTGTAAAGATTACAACTGGATAATTGTAATTGAACAGAAGGAATGGGAAAAAAAAAAACATTGAAAGGAGTAAGAAATAAAAGTGTTTAGACTAGAACCCATTGCTCAATCACACTGAATTTCAGAATTGAGACAGCTTAGTGTATTTTATTGCCTTTAAAATATAAATATGAAAAATATAAATAAAATATAAAATGTCTCATTTGAGAAGTGTCCTAATGATAAGCAAGCCATTCTGTGAGTCTTCCTAGAAGGCAAAAGTCATAATTCTGTATGTATTGGTAAAGCTGAAATCTCTATTATCAGGGGATATCAGGTAGCCACAATTTCTAGTCATTTCATACCAATGAGTGTCTCTTTAATGCATTAACACTTTCTAAAACAAGTCATGGAGAATTATACCACATCATCAAAACATTGCCATTTATAATACACCTATTATCAATGCCCTTTTCCATTGCACTTTCTAATTATCTGAATTTGACACTGATTAAGTATTTTCATGACTTAGAAGCTGAAATAACGCAGTATGTTAGAGGAAGATAAGAGAACTTACTTTGGTAAGAACACAATGCTCTTTTCTAAATATGCCCTTTAAACAAAACGTTAATTCTGGAAAGAAGTAGATAATTATGTTCATTATCTTCTTTCTTGGTTAGGTAATAAGTTGCCAAAGTCTGGTTTTTGCTTTGGGTATCTGCTGGCCTGCTGACTGTGGCTGAGGAAGCTTTGGATCCTGACTTTTAAAATTTGATCTTGTGAATTTGTTCAGTGCTGTTGTTATGTAAATGCCCATAATATGGGCAAAATTATACATTGTCTGTTCTGGCAAAATTATACATTGTCTTGATTCCACTCTGGTAGTAGAATTTGGTTTCTGTCGGGAACTCTTTCCTTCATGACATTTAGCATACAACTAAGGAGTAGCATGGATATACACTCTTTGATTTTTTTTAAATTTATTTTTNTAAATTCAGATGCTAGATAAATAGCTAGATCAATAAAAATGGGGGGGGAAAAAATTGTAGTCAAGAACAAATACAATCTGCCAGATTAGGCATAGATCTTCACTGGCAAAGAAATACTCCCAGAAATAGTTTTAAGAGTTCAATGGAGCTTGATTTACTTTTTTTGCCATTTGACTCTATTAGAGCTTTTTAGTATTTGTTGAGTATATGGCTTATTTTCCAGACAGAAAACATTTCCCTAACTTGTTTAGGAAGAATGACTTTCTGAAAATGCCTGACTTTAACAAGGATGGGGAAAAGGATGTTGGACCATCTGTTTACACATTATTTGTGCTTATTTTGCACCTGCAAAAAAGAATTCAGTTCCCACGCTTGCCCAAAAAAGAATCAGCCCATAAACAAGCAACAGGCTTACATGTGGAAGAGTTAAAAATTGACTTAAAGTCTCCTGTTAGTCAGCAGACTAACAGGCAATGACTTCCAAAGGTTTCAGATCCAGGAGGAAAGCCCCAGCTGCATCTTGACCATATCACTGTTAAACAGGTATCACATCAATGCTCAGAAACCACCAGAAATCACCACCATGTAACAAAGACAGAGCACTTAATCAGAAATTCATTAGTTTTACCAAGCAAGTGTGGTCTGGGGAAGAGATGTACTTAGGGACAATTGCTAAGGGTACCAAGATGAAGAAGCTTCACTGACCCAGGCAGAGTTTTTTCCATGTACAGCAGTGAAGTTTCTGATCTAGTTTTATCCAGTCCAAACTCCAGCACTCACTTCACCCAGAGCCTGTTAAGTCATTTTGGCATTTACAGGAGCAAAGCATGGGGCAAGGGACAGTATTTATGAGCCACCTGAATTATAGTGAGAGGCCGACACAGTTAAAAGAGATCTGAGTCTTCAATAAAGCCAGCACAACCAGCTAAAATTCATTTATGAGTGGCCATTCATCGTGTCTGAAAGAGAAACATTTGAAGACTGTCAATGCCATATTCACACAGGCCCAAGGGCAGGGAGATGTATGGCTTTTAGGCCTTACCTCAGATGTAGGAACTCTTAAATAACACTGACTGTCATAGATTTGGGGTTTTTAATGGCACAGGATTTTATATGATCAAATTCAGAAAATGCTTTCATGATTTTTTGTTTCACCAAGTCTTATGCTCTACCCACAAACAGATGTTTGGCTGGGGTGTTTGGCTGTTTTCTATCAGTTAGTTATGAAACTGGCTGGTGCAAGATACCCTACCTCAAAAGCAGCTGAGTTAAATCTCAAACCTCTTCTTCGCTTAAAAAGTATTTATTACCTGTAGAGAAAGTGTGGGGTCGTTATCTGTAGACAACTACTATATTTGGATTAATTGGAGATAAAATAAAACGCTGAAATAGAAGACATGTTAGGACTCTGTGAAATAAGCCATATGCAATCAAGACATGATCACCAAGCTTACATATTTTACCTTGCAGTAGAATACATTGTTTTGTGTTTGGTGCAACACTATTCAGGCCTTAGAAGAAATAAACAACCCAGACAGGAAAAAAAACATGCTGTTTCTACACTATTTGTGAATTAATTAGCATGCTAAGTAATGATGGAATTTAGCAACTTAAATGACAAATATCCCAAGGCTCCCTCCCCCAAGCGTCCGATGTGTATATCCATCCCTAATAGCGTTTCATTGTTTCAGCCTCCAAGAAAAACAGGATGCAATATGCCTTCTGTCTATGATAAAGTTTCCTAATACAGTACAGTAATGCAATTTATTTTCATACAGCATCCTGCATATAAAATATTACATAACCCTTTATGAGAAGATAATGCATTACAGACTCAAGCACATTACTGTCTTTCAGGAAGAAATTGAAGGATAATGTTGTGGGAAGGGATGGAGGAAATAGAAGCTGAGGTACAAAAGTAGTTAAAAAAGAAAGTAGTAAATGTATTCTTCTTGTGCCCTTATTATCTGCATGAGACTAGCAGAGGGCAGGTCAGCAATACTGCAGATGCAGTGTAACACAAAATGTTACATGCTCATAGGAAGGGATGGCTCTGATCCCGTGAGTTTTTGCTATAAATAAATAGGCAGGATGACAAGGTGAGTCACAGAAGTATCATGTGAATTCCCTGAGATCAAACAGGCAGCTGAAGGTTCAGGAGAGGAATGAACATGAATGTCAAAAGTTCCAGATGGTGCATAGTCCAAAAAAATCATAGATGGACCAAAATTGCAGACCCAAACTATTTATGTGGTCTGGGGAAACTCACCTTGGATTCAAACCATTGCATCTCAAAGCCAGAACTGAGTGCTGCAATTTGAAGACCTAAAGCAGGTGAAGAAACAAGGTCTTTGAGCAAACTCCGTGTGAAAATAGGGAGATTTTAGATCTGAAACCCAAAATTCCATGCAGGAGAGTTTGCTTATTCTTTGGAGCACTGGAGTGCATGTCATTCTCGATTCCCTCGCAGGAAATATGAGTGAGCCAAAGCTGAGGCTGTGGCTAATCTGAAACCAGACAGGTAGGGAGGGGATAGGGGTGATGAGGGGAAGTGAGACTTTGGGAGTTCACAAGGAAAGGAGAGAAATTATGTGCTCCCCCAAATGAGGGGAAAGCACCTCTGACCAAAGCTGTGGCAATATATTTATAAAGCACAATTATAAAACCTCAAAAATCACAGTCTCAGTTTAAAAGGCAAGAAATGGAATGGGCCCTGCAAAAGTGTAAATAACTTATAGGAAAAAGGAGTTTCTAGGGAATCTGGACTTTCCATTGAGATTGTTGTCCTTGCCACCATTCAGAATTCAACCTTAGGGAAAAACAGTGAAGGATATAAAGGATGGGGGAAATACAGGGCTGTGTACAACTACAGTGTGATTGGTTTCACTACCATATGGATACACCAGCTGCTGAACATATGTATTCCAAGGGGGGAGAGAAGAAGACCTTAGACACACTGTTCTCCTCCTGGAAATCCACTTCTTCAGTGTAGTACTTTTTTTTCAGAAGCTCAAGGTCTTCTGGAAATTGTGATGATTAAAGCTGGGTTTCTGCCATGACTTCCTGTCACCTTGGACAATATATCTAGATGTGCTCAAGGGGTTGGAAGGAGGCAAAAAGGACCTCCTCTGCCTGTGCTCAGCCTGTGGATGTGAGCCAGCTTCCATCTGGGACCCATATGCCCAAGTGTCTCCGTGCTGACAGAGACCCTCTGCTTCAGGACACTCCAGATATTTTACGTCGTGGACTCCTCCAGCAGAATTCACTGTTCCAGAGTAAGGCACAGCCTTGTGGATAGGCACATACTCGTGTTTGGCCATCCAGATCCCACTTCCATATCTCAGTGTATGCCTACCTTTGGTGAGGTTGAAGCCAAGATGCTGAGCTGTGAAACGGAGCAGCTGATGCACGAGCACATCTGCTGAGCCAGATGTAGGGGCAGTAATCTCTGGTATAAGTGTAAAGCAGACAGCTGGTGGCAGTAAAGTTTGAAGAGGCCACAACTAGATTCACCCAAGAAAGACTGTCAAAATCCTAATTAGCTCACTCACAATGAACTAATGCAGCAATACGGCTTCTGCACCACAGCTGATTCTGGCTGCACCCATCTGTGTAAACATGCTATAAATCTCTCTTTGATTTTTCCTCCATCTGTGAAATGGGAGCATATGACATTTTTAAAGTGTTTTCTCTCTCTATTTTAGGTCTTCAAGACTGGGCTCTCACTTATTGTAGCCTTGCTCATTACAGTAACAGTGGGAGAGATACTTAATAGCTGTCCTAGCTGGGCATTCTCATTGAATTCAAAGGCAAAACTGGCATTGACTTTAATGGAAAGCAGAAAGGACATTCAGAAACCCATGAATTCCTCAGTTTATTAGAACTACGTGAATTGTTAATATGATAATGATTCAAAGTGCTGTAAGATTGGGACACTTTTCAAAGGTGCAGATTTACCCAGGCCTAATCTCTGGATGTTTACAGATGTCTTATGTGCTTATGAAAATCCAAGCAGTTCTTGTGCTCTTAGGATTGAAGTATATATAGCACAGCCTGCACTTTAAAGAAAGCATAGCTTGTGGAGTCTTATGAACGTTAACCCTCAACCCCTTTCTCATGATACCTCCCACTTTTTATCCCCCCTCCCCTCCTCTATCTTCAGAAGTCAAAGATAAGTAGTCAGAAAGGATAAAAGCATGGACTAAAAGCTGAAAAAAACATCAGAGCTGTGCTGCCTTTGTGAGCAGCTGCTGCTGTTTGAGGTAGGGTTAGGGTAAGGTTTGGTGGTGAGGAACAGAGAGATCACAGGACTACAGCTGGGAAGGAGATGCCAAAGCAGAGGGTGGGGAGAAAGGGGAATGTGGTTACAATATTTTTTTTTTTAATGGATACTGCCTGAAGGACCATAGGCATATGGAGTACTGCTAGGTTGAGGCTTAAATTCATTTAGAGAGAGAAACTTGGAGCCATGAGCTCCCACTGGGGCGTGAGTGAAAAGTGGGCTGCCAAAGCAAAATGATAGGACAACAGGATAATTTTTCCATGAGGCCATTTTGGTCTCAGCCATATTTTTTTGGCCTTTCTAAAGGTCAGGTTGAGGTTACGTTTACTTTTAAGTTTAAAGTTGAGAGAAGAAAATGAGCCAAGAACTTCTCTTGGAGGGAGGTGGCAAAGGGCCTGCCAAAAGAAAGAGTAGTCTGTAAAGTCTCGAAACCTTAACTGGGAGAATTTTTCCATGCTCCGTGACCACAAGACCCCATCCAAGGCTCAGCTTACTCTTATGCTTATTACCAGAGTTAAGCAACAAAGAAAGAGAGAGCTTGTACCAGCAGTTGGAATGCAGCTGATATGGGAATTCAAGGAGAACAAATAGGTTGTCAAAAGAATTGGGGGGGGGGGGGGGGGCGGGGGGG
>VZTN01031015.1:42075-74514 GCA_013400515.1 Erpornis zantholeuca
GAAGAGAAGAGAAGAGAAGAGAAGAGAAGAGAAGAGAAGAGAAGAGAAGAGAGAAGAGAAGTAGAAAGAAAGAAGGAAAGAAGGAAAGGAATGAAAAAAGGAAGAAAAAAAGTTATGTGTTTTAATATAGGCATCCAATTCTGTCTACACTGGGGGTTTTATTCTCCACAGCATAGATTCTTGTGTGATCATTTACATTTGAGCTAAGGGAAATCCCAGATAAAGAATAGAGAAAACTGGGTTCCCTCCCTATCTCAAAGGCACATTTGCTGGGTGTCTATAAACAAGATGGGTGTTCATCTCTCTGTGCCTTATTTTCTCTCCCAGAAATAGTGATGTGTATTCTGATACAAACACTATAAAAATTATTCAAATAATGCTTGCCTATTTCTGTAGTGATAGCATTCTGCACTCTGTATACTGTGTACACTCTGTGTATACTGTTTCAACATTAGAATAAATAAATAACCAGGTATATGGCTCTAAAGTTCTTATCACACATTACTTATTGTGAAATAATTTAATGGCCTTCGATAGCACAAAAAATAGGGCTCCAGTCTGCAACAAGCTTATTCAGAACCTGGTCTTCTCCTTGCAGCTCTTTTACCAAGAATATAATCAGATTCTTACTTAAACTTACTTACTCCTTGTAAAAGGTTGAGGACAGGAAGATAAATATGTGGTTGATAACTCTTAATCTCAACAGAGTGGTTGAACACCTCAAACAAAAGTGTATCTTCTTTGTTTCCTTAAAGCAAAACACTCAAGGAGGTGAACAAAGGCAAAGAAGGGCAATGACACCCTAACTCTGAAGTTCCCACTGCAACAGCTGAAATTCCATGAATCATCCTATCAGTCACCATAGAGCAGACAATGCAGTTCCTCTCAATGCAAAAATCCAGTGTCCACACAAATTAAGCAAAGGGCAAAACCCCACATCAAGCACAGAATCAGATCAAAAACAAAACAGAGTTTGGCTTTCTGATTGCATATCAGTCCTCTAAAACTTAAAATTTAAGAGGAAACAACACTTATAAAAAACAATAAATAACAACAAATTAAAAAAAAAATAATAAAATGAGGAAACAGGCAGCAGAAGCCAAGCCAAGCTGGAAATTCCACATCTGATGCAACATCCTTTAGTATTACAATGCTGCTCGAGACCCTAATGTGCAGATACTCACTAATGGAAAAACTTGTGGACTGCTTAGATCCAAATAGGGGAAATGACTGATTTCCTTTCCCCTTCCTCCAAGCTATGCAGTGCATAGGAATGTGGCATCCTGCTTCTTGACTGAAATTCCCAGAAGCTGTGCTGTCTATAAATAAAAAGCCTGATCATTTTCCCAAGGGGACTAGGCATGCAGACGTTCCCTGTGTCACAGTGTCACATCACGTGAGGGTTAGGCTTGATTTCTTTTCTTTAGCTTTGGAGCTCAGAAAGGAGAAACACAAACTCTTAGGAAAAAAAAGCAAAAGCAAAACCAAACCAAACCAAACCAACCAACCAACAAAAATCCTCCCTAAAACCACCCAAAGAAAACAAAACCATCAAAAAACCTCTAAAAGAAATAAGAAAGAAAATTTTAAAAAGCTAAAGCCTCATTTGCATCACATTTGATCTCTCCTATGTTTGAATATCATCCCTCTGGGGTCCCTTGGTCGGGACCAAGGTTCCACTAAGCACAACTGTATGGGAGGAAGCATCTGTTGAGCAGTCCTCAATAGTTCCCTGCTACTGCTAATAAGGATGTTCAAAAAGGGAGAAAAAAGAATTGTGATCTCCTTAAAGACTACCAAAAAAGATGCAAGAGGTCTGGAGGTTCTTCAGGTCTCTGATGACTATTAGGAGGAAACCTCAATTATGGATTTCCTACATGGTAGGGGTAGCAAGATGAGCTTAGTACCAAAGGATTGCTGCTACCCAAGTTGAGCTTAGACTGCCAGCAGTCAGAGAATCAGTGTGAGTTTACTCAGAAGGAGAGGATAAACAGGACTGAGGATTAATGACTGCTCTCCATGTGGAAGGTCCACTGAGAGGATATATCAAATGGGTGGGACAGCAAAAAAAAGCTGATTAAAAAGCAGATTAACCCCCTCATGAGAAGGGACAATCCAAACTCCTTGGAATGGCAGTATGTGTGATGCAGTAAATTGTTTAGGGATTTTCATGACTAGTGTCTTTAGTGTGATATAAACTTAGGTCAAATGAGATACTGACTGCTTACCTTAGCACAGATTAGCTCAGTTGGTTGGAGCATGGTGCCAATAATGCCAAGGTTACAGGTTCAATCTCTGTATGGGCCATTTACTTAAGAGTTACACTTGATGATCCTGGGTTCCCTCCAATTCAGAATAATCTGTGATTCTGTGATCTTTAATTAGGTTTAAGCTCCTAAAGAGCTGCATTAAGGATAGGGTAGGAAATAGTGTTTTCTTTACCATTAAAACCAATAAACGGTAAATTTATCACTCAAGTTCTGAGCATATGCACAAGTATTGTAAGAAGTAACTCTTAACAGCTTGTTACCAAAAGGTCTCTCTGACTTAGCAGGAGCAAATGAAGGATAGCTATCAGAGTGCTCTTATCATGGCCACAGATTTTTCTCCTCCATGTTCTGAAATATGTTGGTTTCCTTATCCAAAGTGTCTCATTCACATCCAAATTCGGAAGCCTTGACTGAGTGCCCACTTTGCACAACACTTAACAGACCTTATTGGAAAACCAAAGAATTACATCGTGCATATTCTACAGTGTCATTACAGGCAATGCTGTCAAATATTAACTTGTCAAATGCCCTACAAAACATGGCTTCATGGATGTCTTTCAAGGACACTCTCTGCTTCAACTTCCTCATTATCTACTTTACAAACCTTTCCAACACAACTCATTAATTCATTACAAGGTTAACTGTTCTTGTTACTTCATTAACTGAAACAACATGATTTTTCTTGTGCTTTAATAGAAGATTAAATTTAATAATTTAATGCAATTTATTTCATTCATAATCACAGGCAAAAGTACTCCTATGACTACCAAATCTAAAAAATTTTCAGTAAGGAGGATCAAAATTATTTTCTGTTTGTACAGTCTTTACTGCAAAAAGATTTACTATAAGCAACAAATATTTTAGTGTAGTCAATGCAGGAATAATACTTGACCTACAACAGCCTGTGGAGGAAAATATTAGAGGTGAAAGGGGATTAAAGAGATCTGGCTCTGCTGCATTGGGCCTTGTTGCTAAATTCATCAGATGTCTTAGAAAGAACCTACCCTTTGCCTGCAAGAGATTATTACAGCAAATCTTTCTCCTTTGCCTTTGTAATATGAGATATTCTGATGATAGTGTTCACTTTATAGACAATATAAACCTGAGGATATCTGAAATCAGTGAAGTTTCACATGCAGCAAACAGAACTAATATCATATGGAATTCTTGGTTTTCAGCCCTGAGTTCTTCAGGTATGGGGCACCCCAGGAAATAGCAACTGCAATAAAATTTCATGATGTAAGACTCATGGGAATATATCCTCTATTGCTGTAAGCTGGCAAAGCTCCATTTAAATCACCACTACAAGAGAAAATTTGACCCAAGGACTAGCACTAACATACAATAACCCTCTCCAAGGATTCCTAGAAAAAGGATTTCTATTAAAAGAATGCACAAAATAAAAAGCAAAGTTTCATTTCAACCTCAGAAAAAAAGACTGAAAAGATGAAAACCCCCTCAAAATTAATGCTGCAGAGAACATATTTGATCTCTGTGGCCAAGATGGACTTGACCTATGCATCTATGGCCTGAGATGGCGAAATTTAAAACTGAAGGCAGGAGAATGGCAATCATAGTATATTTCTGGGGGTTATTAGTACAATCCTTTGACAGCTTCCACCAGCTCTGTGTCTGTGGGGACCATAGAGCTGCTTAAATGCTCTTCCCACTCCTGTTCAAAGGATTGCTTTTAAAAATACCCTTTAAGCTGGCAATTTATACTGTAAAGAGGGAGTCAAGGCCAAAAATGCATCCACAGAATAAGAACTTGAAGCAATAATGTTGTCTGACCCCTTGGTTGCCACCATTAGATGTTGTTGTTTAATGCACAGTGAGTGCTTTATTTTGGGCTGGTTTGGCATTCAGCAAAGAACATTTGCAATGGTTATTAACCCCGTGTTCTACACTTCCACTGCAGCAAATATTTTTGGTAGATATTATATAATGCTAATGATACATTGTGGATGTAAATTTTTCTTGGGAGCTGACCTCTTACTCGATTAAACAAGTGGTAGGAGGTTATTTGCATGTGCTGTTTCAAGATCATCTTCCTCTTCTAATTCTGTATGAGAGATTGTTTCCTCTTCTACAGTGAAGGATATTAGGGAGAAGATAATTTAGATTCAAGGTCGTCATCCTTCAAAGCAAAGTAGCCTCAGCTATTGCAAGTAATCCTCTGACATGCAAGGGAATTGCCTAATATGAGTAAGATTGCAAAATCAGGTCATGACTGGACTGATGATGTTGGGAAACATGAGGTATTTCCTTCCCTTAAATGACCTTGTGGGATATTACACACCCAACCTTAACCAAGAATGCAACTGAGGAACTAGCATAAATTTTCAAAACTAGGTTCCCACTTAATGGTACAGACTGTGGAAAATGCCACTACTTGCAGGCAGGACTAATTACACTAAATAAAGGAACTGTCTAGTTACTGTTCATGCCAAACAACATGACATACTCACCTGTGAATTTTCCCAGCCCGGGATAACCACAGTAGTTTAAGCAACTCTTTGTTGCATTGCATGAGAATGTGAAAATGAGTCATGGAGAAACCCTACTGAGAGCCTTGATTGAAAAGAAACCCAACAAAAATCACAGTACATTCCATGACTGGTGATATATTACATGCGACACAAACTTTATTAGAGCCTTGTATAACCTGAGGGCTGTAATCTCTTCAGGTGAATGGTCTGAGCTATATATGTTACAGGAATATGCATCAATCCTTTGAGGTCTGCAGCATTCATCTTAATTAAAGCAAAACAGTGTTTGCAAGTCAGTTCATCAGGTGCTGATCATGCCGTGCCAAACTGCAGAACTCCGTGTCAGAGCTGTACGCTTTGTACACATACAACAAATCCCAGGCCAGCCTGTACCCTTAATTTCTCAGACTGTATCCTTTCAATGTAATTTGTCAACCCAGCTGTGAAACCTACCGGATCACGATTGTCTCTCTTCCTGCCCCGTTGCAATGCCCCATGTCTGGCCAGCTCTGGTGGGATTTCTGCAGTGCCTGTTCCCAGCCAGCACAGCCCTGTCCTGCCCCGCAGAGCCCAGGCACAGCTCCCCACAGCTAGTGCTGAGCCAGTAGCAGCACAGACTTTTCTCCTGAGCTACCCAACTTTATTCCTACGACTCAAGTGCTTCTTGGTTGTACAGTAGTGTGCAAAAAGCTCGCTCTGAGATCTATCACATGGCACAACAAATAACACAGACGGAATGTGGAGGCAGTGTTTGATGGCAGGCTTCCCAGCTCACGTCCGCCTCTCTCCCGAGCTGGAGGGAGGCTCATCCTTTGCTACCAGAACCACATTACTTATACTTTCCTCACAAAAATGAAGAGGGATTATTAATAAATCTACAGCGTCTCTCAACTGGCAGAGAACTTGTATCCTAATTGCAGTGCCTCCTTACATATGGCCTGAAATGCTGAGGTGGTGAAAGGCTTACGCCTCTTTGTGTATATGTTGCAGTGCCAGGGAATTACACTCTGCAGCCCAAGTGCAGCTCAGCTGTGCACAAGCTGCCTGCGTGCAGCCCCGAGCCAGGCAGCTCAGCCCCAAGGCAGCCCTGGCTCACACGGGCACTGCTGCTCACCTCCTGCATGGCTGGGCCCAGCCTGGCACAGAGACCAGGCCCTTGCTTGGGTGAGATCAGAACCTCTCCCTTTGCTATTTAGAATCCAGCCCAGCGATTCCTCCAGTGAACAATTCCCATGCCTCTCCTTGACTTGTCATTGCATTAATTGGCTCTGATCCCTCTCTCTTCAAAACTTCTGTCCTATTAAGACCAAGACTTGCTGTTTTCTTGCTGAAGCCCTGATTTTACAACCTCTTTACTTGTGGCGTTCCCACTGAAATTGATATGGATAAATCTGAGCTGTCTAGTTGTTTCTTGGGCTCTGCATGAAGCACAACTAAATATAGAAAACAGATATCCACAGAGGAAATGGTCTTTTTTTTGTAAAAAAGCAACCACCTCTCCACACTATCGTTGCTGAGTCAGAAACCTCCCCCCAAGTGCAAAAACTACGTGTCATAAATAATTGTTTAATTATGTTAAATTCCATGTATGGGGAGTGTTAGTGTAATATGTATATTTTTACTGAGAGAACTGATACTGAAAACCTGATTTTTCATTGAAAGGGGGAGCACAGTAGGACAAAAAAAAAAAGGAGAATGGAATTTCAGTAAATTAACAGTGACTTAAATCAATAGTACCTCTTTGACTACAGAGTTTTTTTGAATGAAAGTTTCACACTGTATTTTAGTTATATCCATTAGAGAAGTAGAAGTGAATTTTAGATCTGAATTTTTAATATCACATCCTATTGTTTCAAGACTACAGCTCCACATTTGATGTGTTTCGCAAGAATAGCATGAAATTATCTTAAAATGAAATATGAGTGTAATTACAAAGTGCTAAGCACTCTCCTAATGCACTTGTTGAATATACTATGCCAGCTAAAATATGTCACAATTGATAAAATTTAGAACATGCTTCAGTAATTTCACTTAACTCTTAACAGCAGGATAGAATAAAAGAGCTTCTGTGCACCTTTCTTGCTGCAGTTATAAATGTTTCATTGTTACTTTGGGAGACTAGATTGATCTGGAGTATTTAAATTCTCTTTGCATCAGCAATACTAGAGCAGATAGGGAATTTAGGCAAGTTAAAAATAAATGGTGATATTCTCAGATAATGTAAATCAGCACTGAGATCAATACAATCATGTCACTTAATACTGGATTAAAATCTAAGGACATGGGTGCTAAATCACAGCACCTCCCTGCCCAATTAGCTGCTCTGACTGCAGATAGACAAGTTCACCATTGCTTTGCCTCTGTGAGAAACCATTTGACTCCCCTTGGAACATTTTTGTTTTGCTCACAAATTTGAGAATAAAAGCAAAGAAATGATTTCACTATAACTCTTCATGGAGAAAAAAAAATAATCTAAAAATTTATTTGATAAATAAGGGTATTAGAACAGCAAATGGCACAGCAGCTGAGCTGGAGTGAAATGTTGGAGTGTTGTGGCCAGAGGCTGGTGATGAAGAGGGGCACAGCCAGGACCCTCCTGCCAGGGACCTGCAGGAGCACCCTCTGGAAGGGGAAGCTCTGATGCTCCTCCCTGCCACACAACCTCTGCTGTGTCCATAGCACACAGTTTGCAAACTCACAACAGGGTTTGAAATGAAGTTTAATGAGACACATTATCCTAATTAAGGACATCCTTTCTGCACATCTTAGGGTGAGTGGTGCCATGTTCTCAAACCAGTATCCAAACATGAGTGCATGGAGGAGCATCAGCAAAACCCACATTTATAAAATGAACCTGAGTAAAGCAACATCTAGATTGGATTATCAATGATTTAATTTGTTTTCTCCAATGTTTTCAAGCAAAATGTATTTGCAAACAATACATTTAACAATGCAATAAATGATAGTGTATACACTCAGATAAAAAGTTGTACTGACCATCCATTTTTCAGTCAGATAACAACAGGACATCACGAGAAGTTAGTCCATGTGTAGACTTTTTTATTTTTATAAGTTCAAGTGGCATAAAATGTCACCAGCATCTTGCACATTAGGAAAACTGCAGAACTGTAGAAAAGCTCATTCTAGACTGGATGTCTAGAAATCATCTAGTCCAGGGCATTTTCCATCTGAGTTTTGAAAGTCTAAGGGTGGAGATTTAATGATTTCCTGGCAGCCAGTACCAGTGCTTAACCAGGAACACTTTTTTCCCTTTATATTAATGAGAAATTTCATTCTCCTTCCACATTCAGAGGCTCTCAGAAGTAGAATCTAAAGCCAAAGATCTCTGCTCCAACCTTTGAAGCACAATATTGACCATAAAATTTCACCCATTTATTCCAGTATTAGTATCAAAACTTTATTTCAGAGAATCATCTCCTTCAAAAGGAGATCCAGTCTTTATCTGCAGACATCAAGGTTCCCCTGGTTTCCTTGGCAAAAGGTGTCCTTGGCAAATTGCTCCAACAGCTAATCTTCCTCTTTCTTAAAACTGTGTGTCTTCTCATTTGAATTTGTCTGATTCCCTCATCTAACTCCTGGTGTCTTTCATTTTCCCCACCTCTAAATTAAAAGGCTCTTTAGTTTTCAGTATTTGCCCATGCCCTGTGGTCATATGACTTAGAGGCACATTCTGCTACACAGGAGCAGCTACAACTGCCTTTTAATGATATGAATATAAAAGGCTGAGAAAAACGAGCTCTGGGAAACAAGTGGTTACTTTTTTACTTCTGTCTTGGTCACCTACAAGGTGTGAGGGAAATTATTTGGGTTTTTTAGGTGCTGTAGACAAGCTTCCTTTCAGTGTGCTCTTTGTTCAATTAAAGACTATCATCATGGTATCTCTCAGGGTGTGGCATCTGTCTTCGCATCTTCCCTAATTTTTCAGTTGCTATTTTAACATGTGGCTGCCATAACTATCAATTTTACTACACAGCAAGGAAAAAAATGTGTCACTTCTTCCCTTCATTCCTGTTTATCAGCCAAGGATAAATGTTTACAATCCTCTTGGTGTTCTTTCCTTTTCTTTTTCTTTTTAAAGTGCATTACTCCATTATTCTGCATTCTTATAGTTGCTTACAAACTGATTTCCACAGTACAGTCCATTATTGTAAACATATGGTCTACCATCTTTATTCCTAGAAAGAAGTTGTTTCATTTGGTATTTTAAAATGCACGTGTGTGAAAGGGAATTTTCCTTTCATCAATTAATTATTATTTACTTTTCTTTCTAATGTTGCTCCATTAATTTATTTCTCAGTAATGGCTTTACATTTACTCCCAGATTATGAATCGAAATGTTAAGCACTACTGGACAAGGTATAGGCACTTATCAAACATGATAAAGCATTCAATTATCATTGTGGAAGTCTGGGCAGCAAGGAGTTAATGTGTGGCTGTGCCTCAAACAACAATGGGGACACAAATGGGCAAGCTAGAACAGGATGTGGCTGGAATAGGGGCTGCATGGAGGTAGGGCAGCACCTTTCTGGGGCTGACTTTCCTGTTCTGATCCACAACACAGAACAGCACAAGCTCAGGAATGGGGTCAGGGAGCAGGCAAGGCCAGTAGAGGGGCACCAAGAATACCAAAAGACTCTCAAAGCCCCTGAAACCACTTCCAGAAAGGTCCAGAGGCACAGACTGCACATGCCTACTCATTTGCATGAAAAACAAGAAACCTAATGCCAGGGTGGGGAGAATTTACCTGTGCAAAGGAAGCACACAGGGTGCAGGTGGTGCCCTCTCATCTGCATCAACGCTGCACCCAGGACTGGTGATCTCCTTTCCTCTCCTGTCTGATCTCACTTCAACTTCCTCTTTCTTCCCTCTCTTCCCTTTTATTACTAGAAAACAGGGGCAAATATAGACGAATTTCCATGCTGAGTGTGTAGTTGGTTAATAAAATTTTGTGAGAATTTTTTTTCTGGATTTTTCCAGCTTTTGCCATTCTTTTTATACCATGGGCATCTATGAATCTTGGGTGCTCCCTTCTGTGTAGAAGTGGGATGCTACATCCATAGATGGCTATTATTTGAGACTTGCCAGTTAATTAGTGGTTAACTCATTTAAAGCATGATTTATTTGGAATTAAAGTATCTCATGGAACTAAGACAAAGTACGTATCCATGGGCCAAAATTACCATTGAATATCAGATAGGAGCAATCATACTAAAGACTAATAATGATGAGCTTATAAATATGTATAGCCACATTATTATTATTATTATTGAGCATTTCATTCTGCTCCTCTGAGAGAAATCAGTTCCCTGCTTTACTTCCAGATGATTGACAGTTCAAGGGTCACACATTGGTCTGTTTCTCTTCCTAAAGGAGGCAATCTAATTTTAGTCTGAAAGAGACTTAAAAAATCCTAGAGCAAGAGGTCATCCAGCTTTATTAACTGCTCTTTGGGCTAAAATCTTTGATGGAGAACTATGAATTTGGAGGTGTAAAAAAAAGATTCTTGTAAAATGTTGATGCCTACCCAGATAGCATGTTAGATCTTAAGAGCCCCACAAGTCACATGAAAATAAAATGCACTGGTTTTATCAGAGAGTCTTTCAGGCAGCAGGAGCAAGGGGAAGGAACTTGTTCTTGTGAGCACACAATACGTGGCCCCAGAAATAGTGCTTTTGTTTCCCTCTCTCAAGTACCACAGGCAAGGAAGGAATTCCTAGAGATCAAAACTATATTAGAAAATATCTTCAAGTATCCAAAGTCAGCAATCAGCCCCTACAGAAACAAAATTAAGCTAAACAAAAATACTGATGAATAGGCAGAAGCTCCTGATCCTTTACTGTTATAAGTACATGTGGGGTTTTGTGGTCACAGTGGAGAAAACAGCAAGACACATCATGCCAGAAAAACAGACATGTAGGCAGCCATGTACAAAGCTTACCAGAGTTATTGGAAGGATTACCATTACCATAGGCTACTTCTGCATGATCTGTAAAATTCCATTGACCTGTACCTGTTACACAGAAGTTCACAGTCTGACACCCTCATGAAACCAAGCCCCTGGATTGCATCCAAGTGCCCAAGCTAGCTAATATGTTAACCTGAATGTAGATTCTAAAACAAGACTAAAATATTTAACAGGTATCTCACCCTAATTTCAGAGGCCTGGTGGTTAAAGGATTTTTTTAAGTTAGGGGAGGCTTAAAATCAAATCTGGTATTTTTCTGATTTCAGATATAGAGATTTAGGGGTTAAATAAGAATGGAAAAAATAACTCAGGAGACTAGTGAGATAAAATTCCAGTGTCTCTTTCAATTAGAATTTTCTTCATTTATACTGAATGGAGCAATTCTTGTTGAATACCAAAATTCAGCACCATTCCAGAATTCTCCAAGGAGGGTGACTGTTTTTCTGAATTGTGGAAAATATTTCTTGCCCCAAAGTGGGTTTCAGAGATATATGAACATGGATCTCACATATATTCTCTTTGCAAGAAAAGATGAAGCTGACAGATGAAACTAATTCCAAGAGTCATTTGTAGCTGCAAATCCAAAATGGGAAAAGGTGTTTTCCTCTAACCCCATGTTCATTTAACAACCTTTGATGGCAGAGCAGAAGTCTGAACATTTCTTTGTCATTTCCTACTGTTTAATGCTTCACACAAAGCACTGGCTTCCTTGAACCCTATTTTTAGGTGTCTTGTTCTGCCCACAAATTATAGATAGAGCTCTGATTTCACTAGGGAGAAGGCCACCCGAAAAAATGTTCCAAACCTTTTTAGACTTCATCATTTTCCCTCCTTCAGCCTATTTCACTCTAACAAAAACTCTAAAAGGACTACAGACTGAGATTTAAATGCAGTATAAATGGGTGCATCTAGTGAGCTACCCTGGTTCATATTAGCTGAAAACAGAACTCCAGTCTGGAAGGGACAGTCCAGTATCATAGAACTGGAATATGTTGTAGAGTAATACTATGAACAGGGCAGGGCCAAAGGCCTTGTAAATATTGTGTGAATTAAGCCTGTAAAATAAATTAACCTATAAAATAAATTAACCAATAAAATACATAGAGTGTGGTTTGGAGTTGTTTTTTGTTTGTTGTTTGTTTTTTTAATGAGAATTAGATCTTCAGCAGGTGGTTGAGCTGTCATGCTTGGAGATGTGCTGATTTAAACAAGACAAAGAAAACATACAATTCTTAAAACTATTCTCCCTTCTTAGCTGTTCCATCTTTTGGTGGAAATGGACAATAAGCAGTAATTTCACTGAAAGGAAGAAAAATCATGAGAAATTAAAGCTGATTCTTCATGCATTATGGGGAAATTTTACTGACCAAAATTTTACTGACAATATTTACCTCATGTTTTCACATTCTTCTCAAGGGAAATAAAAACATATTCTTTTACAACAGTTATAAAAGAATTTAGAAGCATATTATTTTACTCTTTAAAGGTTGAAAATTTCAACCTTTAAAATTGACAATATATTGCAAGTACACTTCTGGGAGGAGAAAATGTCATTTCCTAAGGGTGAGTTTGTCAGCGGCAGGGCCAACTCAGCAAAAGCTGAGTCATTTTTATCAAATGAGTCTGGTATCAGATTAAGGAAAAATAACATGTGGAGACAGAAAGGTATGCAGTATATATTTTTACTCACCCATACACTAATAACCCATTGTCTTAAATCCTACCTACAGTCAGCTGACTCATTTGACCCACCAATAAAAATAAAATATTATGAAACTACTGAGATACCCCATAGTGACTCATTTAATATCGTAGGCACCTGAATTCTCAAATAGGATATGTTTTGCTTTGTTGTTTGAGTCAATATTAATGTTCCTATTTATTTCAAATCTACTTTTCTTGTAAAAGTCAATGACAGCAAGCTGCATATCTTAAAATGCAATGTATATATGTACATTCAGGCAGATAGATAGCCTTTATGACACTGACTACCCAAGAGTGAGATTTTTGAAGAAAATTTGTTAGGAGCAAGCACAAGGAAGGACCTGAACATCTACAAAGGGTTGTGTTGTAGTTTTAGGTGACTGCTCTCGGTGTGGTTTAAACCAGATCCTGGTATATGAACATGTATTGCCTGTACCATACACGGGCAGACTTAGGACCTTCATATTGAATCCCAAACCAGACATCTACAGCTGCCTTCCTCAGCTGCTGAGGATGATGCCCTGCTTCCAGTTCTGCCCAACCTCTGCCCAGGAGAGTGCCTGGCAATGGGAGTAAGCCTGAATCTCCAGGGCTGATGGTCTGAGCACAGAGCTCTGAGGTGTGGGAAGTCCACCTCCTGCTCCTCAAAGAAAGACCAAATTTTTATCTGTACACAGCTTAGTCTCTGTGTGCATGCTCTGAAATTGCTGCAGTGATGGCACCGTGCAGAAGATCTAGGTGGACTAACACTGAGATCAACACTAAGCTTGCAGATGTTTTTCAAGTGCAATTATTTGGCAGCTATGCCTTCCCCAGAAAACAATATAAGTCTGTTTATTATATGTGTGGCTCAAGTTCAGTCTTTGAATTGATGAAGATGGTAGATGTTACACAGGCAGGCAGGATCACATCCTACTATCATGTCAGTTGTACACAGTTCTGACTCCACTGACTTTGATGGAGATATCCTCAAATTTAAATTGACACCGGGGAAAGAGTCCATGATATTTCTAAGGAGCTAATGTCCTTAGACAGCAGGTTTTATGCTCATCTGACATATTATTCATATGGGTATTATCATGGTTAGATTAAAAACTGAAGTTGTAACTTCTTTAAAACAGATCTGTCTTTCTCTGCTTTAGCTTATAGGTCTAGGAGCTGTGAGTGACAAAATACTTTTGCTTGCCAGATATATAGGTTCCTATTTCTCATAACAATACAAAAAACAAAAAAATCTGGGTCACTTCGGTCATTTTCTTCCATTAATAGTTAATGTGAGTTATTGCCATTGAAAGTATTCTAAAACCAGGGATTTTATTTTTTAATGCATCTCACAAGCAAATAAACAAACAAACCAAAAAATTAGTCAAAATAGTCAAGAAATCCTTCATTAAATAAAACTTAAATTTGCCATGATTTTTTTCATGGAAACATGCTGCTTCTGATTTTTATGTAAAACCAAGATTTTTACACAAAGCTCTTTCCCCAAAATGTCTGCTTTAAGAAGAGTTGTGGTTCCCTGTGCTGCAAAAGGAGCAAGGGGGAAGAAAGATTGTTTAATGTATGTACAAGCAATTTCAAACCTAATAAGTTGAAGAAAAGGGTTTGTGACAAGAGGAAACTTTGCAATCCAGTTGCTCCTGCTGTTCCAGTTAGATTCCTTGCCACCTGCTTTTGCTGAATCAACATTTCTAGAAAGCTGGACCAGATTCAGCACAGTGGGGCACAGGTAGGCTAATTTAATCCCCTCATTCCTTAGCAGCTCTGACTGTTTGACACTCTTTGTCTTCAAGCCTTAACAACAAATACACAACTTTCGTGCAATTCTGTCTTGCAGTAGTCTGTCATTAGGAATCCACAGTAACGGAGTTGGGAGTGCCAAAATCACTGCGAAACGCTGGTGAAATAGCGATGCAGATGATGAAGTACTGTGTTACAGTAATGCTAACGTGGACAGGCACATATGTATCTGCCAGAGGAGGAGACGCCCACCCTCCTCAGGTGAGAAGGCAAGTGCGGGAGAAGAGATGGAGCAGCAGGGCTGAGGGCTCCGGGGAGTCACCCCCGCTGTCCCTGTCAGCGTCAGGGGACAGCTGCTAAGCCTGCCCAGCTGCAGCAGCACACCCACACGCCCTGGGCTTGTCCTCCTGTCCACTGTCCCCTGCAGGACACCAACAAATGTTGTTTCCAGGGACACCACTGCCCCGTCCTTCCCTGCGCTGAGGATGAGGACGGAGCTGCCTCCCACACTGTGCAGTCGCCTTCGTATCCCACAGGAGCCCATTTTCATAACATTCCTACACGGCAAATGGGAGGCAAGGAAGAACTTCCCAGTGCAGACAGTAGGGCTGTTTGATGTTTTTAATACAGTGTTAAAGTATTGTTATTGCTGGTTGTATCTGTGTCCTGCTAACTCCACTCTGCTCCCCCCACCATCACCCCCCCATCCCAAGATTTTATTGAAAGCAAAATTATTTTGCCAGGGTAAGAACTCAGGTCTTGGCTAATCTTTCACTAGTTGCACAGCTTGAAATCACAAACAGACAGCATTTCCTTTTGAAGAAGTGGCAGACTGAAAAAGGTGAAAGATAGCGGGGCAAAGCCCTAAGGACAGATTTGTCCTACTCTTTCTGAGGAATTAAGAAAGAAGGAGAGAGGAAGAAAGATAAATAGAGAAAAAAAAACACCAAATATACTCTACGTTTAAATCTTGAATTTGGAAATGAACAGTCTAATGATTAAAATTATTATTTTTCACTCTTTATGATCCCTCTTCTCTTCCTTCCCTTCCTCCAACATTCCCTCCCCCATGCCAGCTCAATCTCTTTGTGTGTGTGTGTAATAACAGATATCCCAGCAAGGCACCATCTTTGTTAACATGCTTCTGAAGCTCTTTTAAGCTGCTGTTTTCAGTGGAAAACTCTGCAGCTTTATGATATGATATCTTTCAATATAATTTTCCTGAATGATTCATATAATGATTGTGGCTACTTGCAGGCAAAAAAGCCTCATCCATTATGCCCTCAAGAATTGCACGACAAACCCTACTGACACTAAACTCACATGTCAGCCTGTAGCCCATACACGGCTTGACTCACTCACATTTTGGACTGACTTCTGAGCAGTGATTCAGCTAAGTCCTGCCCAGCCTTCCATGCTGATAACATAGGAAAAAAATGAGAAAGCAGCAACATTAGACTCATTGTATTCTCTCAAAACCAAGCAAAAGCCTCAGTGTTTTCCTGTTGCGGTTTTCTTGACACTTCATTGCCTGGTCCATAGTATTGGCATATGCTCATTATTCACCGCCTTAAATACACTTTCCTCAAAAGTGAATTAAGTGACAGTGAAATTTTCGGCACATGTTACTCTTTCACAGGGTGCTAAGTTTATTGTTTTTAACAATAAATCTGTTGAGAGGTTCCTATAGACCAAAGCCGCAGCTGAATGCACACTAGTGATAATGCCCACGAAAATGAGACATGATAAAAAATAGCATCTTCTTAGGAGGGAGGTCATCCTGAAGGATGATGGAATCACTGGAGCTGCTGTCCCTTCCCAGGAGAAGAAGCCTCTATTCAACAGCTGGGAGAGAGTTGGTGTCTCTCGCTGCTCCAAAAATCACATCCACATAACTCCTCAGCATAAAAAGATTCACCTCTTTGAAACTGAACAACTCCGCTGCCCTTTTATTGTCTCAAACCATCCACCTTGAACATGATAACTTAATTATATCCCAAACTGGGCAGACTGAAATCTCATTTATGACATGATCCTTTTGGTGTATAATAGTCTTAACAAGCCTTAATTTTCCACTCTGTCTTCCTGTCATAGTTACTTACCACTGCTAAGAATAATGAGATAAAAATGTGAGGTTGAACCGCATAAAGGAAAAAAGAGTCAGTACAGAGCAATGCTCACGTGGACTTCCCACAGAGGAATATCTAATGACACTCCTTAGGCACTTCTAAGACTCAGCTGCTTCTCTGGACTTCAGGTGAAGAAGGACCATGTTGCCAGATTTTGGGGGTGGTTTTGCTTTAATATCTTTTTTCCCAGATATTGTCAGCCTGAAAGACATGGCTCATCCCTTCTGGCCCATGAAATCAAGGAAACTACCTATCTACTCTAGCAAATGATTTCATTTGCACACACTTGCCTCAGCATGACCAATTCACACCATTTCACTGTATGACCTTGAGTAACTTGCTTTTTTTATTTTTTAGTTTCGTAGCTTTCATTTTCAAAACAGAAGTTTCTAACCTCTATTGTAAAAAATATCATGAAAATGTGTTCCAAATGCACTCTGCTGGTTCCAAAACACAGTATTTAAATTTGTAAAAACCAAACAAAATCCAAAAAAAGCATAATTTTCAGACATTTAAGACAACCTTTCACTTAGTCATTTATATTTTTTAAAGACCTGATCCCTAACTTGTGGAAATGAGAATCTATGATTCATTGAAAATAACCATCAACAGCTTCAATGTTGGTGTATTTACTTACTCATATTCCCACAAAGTGTTAGATTAAAAAAAACAAAACAAACCAAAACCAAATCACCTTAAATTTGGCTTTATTTTTTTTTGCCTTTAATGTTTTTTGGTGTTGTTTTTGTTTTTTCACAGACTGTTTCATTTTGGTTAGTGTTTTCAGCTGGCTTCACCTTACACTCTAGGTTAAGTCTGAAATACTATTATCGATCCCACAGATGACTCTTTAAGGACACTGTTCTATTGGAATGTGATATTGCATAGAAAATAAAAATCCTAGACAAGGAAATGTTTCCATTTATGCATGTGTGTGCATATGTATATAGATTTTAATAAAACATATTAAATTCTTGGGCTCCTAATAGTCTGTCATTATTTTTTCTTTGTTAATGCCTTCATATTAAGACCTTTATTTTAGACTTAAAACGTGAGCTCAAACTTACATGTCATGGGCCTAAAGGACACAGCAGAGTGTATGGGGGTTCTGCTTCCTTTTCTGGTAAGGGAAATACCAGGTAGGGATATACCTAGGCAGGCATATCCTGCCAAATACTGACAAATGCCAAGTGCTACTGTATGAAGGCTGAAGGTTTTGTCTCAGCACCCGTGCTCTAATCTGTGTTTTCAAACACCAGTATCACAAACATCTACATTCTTCCTGAGGCTTGACCCAATCTCTGCACTTGAGTTTATCACCTTCAGGGTCCTGGTGCACCTCAGACTTTGGTTGAGGACATCTTCCTTCTGGGACTTCATGTCCCTTATCAGAGATGGCCCCTGTCCTTTGGGGTGCTCCAAAGCAGTCCTGTATGGTTTGGGGATGTCTCATGGGACAGCAGGTGAGGGTTGGAAGGGTGTATGCACAGACCTTATTTCAGAATTGAGGCTTAAATCTGCTTTACATTGAATCACCTGAGCAGACTTTGGGTGCTGCCCTTTGTGCTGAGAGCAGCTGTATCCCATAGCTCTTCTTGTATGAAGTTTCCTCTCCCCAGCCAAACACAAGTCTTTTATGACCTCATCATTATCCCAGTATATTTAATGTCTAATGAAAAAGATATTTTTTAATATTGAATTACACAGTTACATTTATTTGGTGGCTGGCAGTTTTAGCTTCTCTGACAAATATTCCAACTGTAATGCCTAATCTGCTTGGATATATGAAAGAACACACTCTTTTTTTTTTTTTTTTTTCCTTTTTTTTAAAATATTTATTATAATTAAGATAAATAATGTCCTGTCACAGAGCACAGAGACCAGAGTCTGGGTAGATCCCATCTGTGTAAGTGCTGGAAACCTTATTGCAGAAATCTCCAGTCAGCTTCTTTGTTGCGTGTTACCACATAATTTTTACCTACAGGCATCCAGGCTGGTTTTGCCTGACGAAGCATCTGCGGTCTGGACTTTGGGGGTGGAAATTAGGAGAAGCTAGAGAGGACTTGAGAGGCACGGTGCAAGCACTGCATCCCTTTGCGTGCTCGCTGCCCTGTCGCTGTCCGGCGGGGCCGGGGCCGGGGCCGGGGCTGGCCGGCAGCACACGGACAGCGGGAAGCGCAGGCTGTGCATTTCACCTGCAGCGCCTTCCTACACAGACCCACCGTGGCGCCCGGCACCGCCCGCCTCTGCCCGATTACAGATAACAAGGGACAAGTCACTGACAGCCCTTTGAGGCAGGGTGGTTTCTGGAGATAACTAGGGGATGGATTTGTATCATCGCGGTTATATTTAGGATTTGATTAGTTTTTTTGCTTATAATGCTGGCGATATTTTTAGTCTAGCTTATTGAGCATTAGAGCAACCCTCTCTCCAGTGACCAGTCTAATACCTCCAAAGTCCCACAAGGTGCTGTTGGGACACTAAAGACCATCAATCCTTATGAATAATGCATCTATTTCCTACCAAGGCTCAAATCCCATTGATACTATAACATTATTACATCTCTTATTTACTCCTTTCTATCTACGGGATAAAAGACTAATTTTGAACGATTTTTTAAATTAAGAAGAAATATCAGTAGATCCAAATCATTTCACATGGAATGTACCAAAGTTATCACCAGAAGCAAGTGGTTAGAAATATAAAACAAAATCATGAAATAAGAAACAACCCAATTATGGGAGACAGGGGTGGGCATTACAAGGTCCCACCTAAAAACGTCCACTAAAAATGCATTGAAACCCAATATTCTGCATGGGGAGTTCCCATCCTGGTGAGAATGAGTCCAGAATTAATCCATCTGTGACAGACAGGGGGACTGAATAGAATTATAATATCCATATTATAATATCACCAGGGTCAGCTATCTGACCAGAAAAAGAAAAAATGCTGAGATCATCAGAACAGGCTGTAAAACTACTTTCTCTCTCTTTGGATGTGGGTAATTCCAAATGTGTCGTGGCCTAATTAGGCAGAACCTGGATGGAAGAGCCTCTCTCCCTGTAGGTTCACAACAGCAAGATCTCAGCCTCCTCTGCATGTCTGACTGCTGCTGCTAATACTTCTACTGCTGATGAATAATTAATTACAGTGAGGATCTACTAAAATCCAGTTGCCCTCAATGTCCTCTTCATACTTAGCAGAAACAAATAAAGTAAACCCCAGAAGACTGAGTAACTTGCCTAGCAGAGCTTGGAAATGAGCATTAGTCATATCCGTGCATGTTCGAAGATAAATCTTATAAATGAAAAAACATACTACTGGGTCTGTAAGGTGAAGTACATAAAACTCAGAAAAATACAGCTTTGCATGCATAACTAGATTTTTGATATATTCAGTACCAAATCCAAAAGGTAGCACATTACAAGAAAAATATATTACTGTATCCATTGCAGATCTGCAACCTTCCTGAATTCTTACTAAGCTGTTTGCTACAGAATTCACCAATACATTGCCTTCCCCAGCCCCATTAGATAATTTGCCTTTGTCCAGAACTGACCACACACTCTGCTTCTGAAATGTACAGAGGCAATAAAAAGAATATGGAGGTTTAGCAAGTGAGGCACAGAGGGACTAATATTCAGCAATGCTAATTCCAGCTAAATTTATATTGTATTGAAAGAAAGTGCTGTTAAAGAACAGCTTGGCATACATCGAGACATGTGGTTACCAGATTACTTTCTATCTCTGCTCAAAAACATTTAGAGAATTTCTCATTAAAATTATTTAAAGTGAAACAAGTCAAATAAATCTACTTAAACTGTTGTTGCATTGCTTCATCTGTGCTGAAAATATGTTGCTTGTTTTTTACATTCTATTTTAACTGTACATATGAGGCTTTACTTGCCCATTAACAAAATACATCACCTCCCAATTGCTTTCTATACCTCCTTAAATGTTAAACATAAACATATATACCATCTGTTTCCTATCATGACACCGATCCAAAATGGCTGTACTAGACACCTCCATATAATAGATCATCTTAAAACACCTTAGTGGTTTTGCTTTATGGAGTTATTTTCCTGTGACAAAATTATAAACCTATACTTCAAGAACACAACCGATCTGTAGCCTCAATTGCAAATTCTGAATAGTTTCTCTCCATTTTAACAAAATGTGCTGGCTCATCTCTGATATAGCAATTTCTTTTAAAGCCATAGGCCACCTTTGTTGCCTACAAATCCAGTTAATTTCTCCAGTTAATAACTCTTCAGCTAATACTTGATGAAGCATTCCAGTTGAAACCATTGCAGTTCAAAATAGTCACTGCTATAACTTACAAAATTATTATGTAGCTGTTGTGTAAGTGAAACTGCAGAACAAATTACAGGGTTTGTCATCAGTCTGCAATCAAAAATAAATTTCAGGAGGAAAAAAAAATCACACCTCTGTTAAAAAAAAAATCATCTTTGCACCGCTTGTACTTGTGAACTCCAGCTATCAAATGGAACAGGAAATGGACAAAATATAGTCATAAATGTCATTGAGTGAAAATTTGGTTCTGAATGGATTTCAAATGTACTTTCTCCTCAGGTTCAGCTCTATGAAAAAATGACTGTGTCTGGAGAAAGTCGAATTTCTCCTTGACTTAAACGAGCTTTTGACCAAGGCCTCGCAGTTTTAATGCATGAACCTGCAAACCCTTATTTCCCAGGGTAGCTCCAATGAATCCTAGACTGATTAATCCTCCGTGGACCTGTGTGCAAAAGCAATACTCTTGTCTGCTCATTCTCCCTTAAATGTAGGAGTTCAAATTGTTATGAGACAGTATTGCTACAGGTTTGATCAAAAATAAATGCCATATATCTAAGGACCATGAATAAGGGATGAAACAGCCAGTGTAGAGGTAAAAGAGCTAAAGGCAAAAAAATATAAAGATACCATTGCCTTGGACTGTATAACCTCAGCAGAGTTTCTTGCCAGGTCAGGGGCTTTATTTCAGAAGTACCTGCTAATGCCTCTTGGCTACACAATCCCATTAGATGAGGCAAAATCAGGCAAACTTCTGTGGATGTACAAGCTGCTTGGTAACCGCTTGTCACTAGAAATAAAGAACTGGAGTACTGGTATTGCTGCTCAGTCTATAAACCAATGCTACCAGAGAGAACAAATCTGCAAAAGTTTGTGGAAGAAATAGTGCAGAGATCTCCTATCTAAGCCATTTGTTCTCCAAGGAATTTCTGAAGAAACGGAGGGACAAGGAAGAAATACCAGGCCTTTCATTCTTTAAAAAGTAGAGGGGGAACCTTTTTTACCTGTGTCCCCCCACACAGTCTTTTGCAGATAGAGCTCCCCTTGCTGTTTCAGCCTACCTGAATTCCACTATCCTTGTCTCCAGACAAGGCTGAGGAGACCTGCAATGGGTGGACCATGAAGCTTTCCTCTTATCTTTCCTGTCTCCCTGTTGTGTGAATATGTCATGTACTCCTTCAGTGCTGCATAAAGAACACTCAGCTGCTTTTTGAAACAATCGCCATAGTGTTCTTCTCCTTGTTTCTAGTTTTGCTGATGCTATTTATGTGATTTACAGAGGTTGGTATTTTTTGTCCTCAGAGCTTTCAGAGCAATTAAAGAAAATAAAGAGCAAACGCTCAGGTAGTTGAGAAGAAGGGAAGAGGTAAAAGATGGATGCAAAGGCAGAGACACCATGAACAACTCCTAAACAGGAAAGAACAAAATACAGCTTGTTTTCAACATGCCTTAGCAAGCACAACAATTCCAGATTCGGTTTATTTCAAATTGTGATATGGTTTGGAGGGGACACAATCACTAACTTCTAAACAATATGAATGTCCAATTTAATAAAACAGCAACCACTTGTCTATTGTGAACTTCAAAGCCAAGCTGTATTTATAATACACAGTAACACATACAAATATGTTGGTAAACTGTGATACACCCTACTTGCACTGACCACTTGTTTGGCTGGATTTTTCACACCCAAGAGGATAAAAAAAACCCCAAACACCCAAACGGGTTGTTTTGGGATTTTAACGTTTCATCTTGGCCGTTGCACAGACATGCCATATCTAATCTCTGTGCTAACACACTGGCTCACAGGCTCTGTCCTCCTTCTCACCTTTCTAACCTCAGCTGAAGCTGTTGGAACTTGTAGAGGCTACTAACCCATGTCCATACCTCAGCAACCTAACTTTTTCACTCTCAAATTCTTGTCTCTTCCCCTCTGCTCTGCATTTCAAAATCCAGAATTAAGCAAACCTACAGTAGATGTGCATGTTGAAATGCACTGTTGCTTTCTGCTTTGTAGTTTCCTTGTTGCCCAATAGGTCTGTCAGTAGTCTCTTTTTTCCTGCACACGCTGCTGTTTTTTTAGTACAATCTCTTTGAGAATTAAAAAAAAAAAAAAAAAAAAAAAAAAAAAAAAAAAAAAAAAAAAAAAAAAAAAAAAAAAAAAAAAAAAAAAAAAGTGGGATCTCAATAACATCCTCAATAAAGGAGTTTTCAGGCTTTTTTTCTTAAAGATTGGGTATGACACAGCCCTAGATGACACACACCAAATAAACAGGAAAAAATTTGCCAATCCTTGTTCTATATTACACACCCATTGAACATTTTGGGTGGAGAATCTCCAAGGAGGTCAAGCTCAGTTCTTTAAAAATATTTCCATTTCTATATGAGGAGGCAAAATATCTCAATCCCTAAACCTCAGTAACCTTTTCTATTTCTATTGAAGACTACTGTTTCATTGTTTGAAATATCATACCAGTGGTAAAATTTAATGTACCCTGCCCATTGCAGATAATGAATTTGCCTAAATTACCATTTCTGCCATGCCTAATGGAGGTATTACATCTATTTAGGAGCCCACTGCAGGGTGGCAGTGGAAAGGTGGCAAGGGTCCCTTTTACCACATTGCTTGCACCTCAATCTATATTTATTATTTCAATTCTTTTGCATCATTTTAGACCATTTTTAAATCATCTAAGTCCAGGATATGTTTACACAAACTGAATTCACGTGTTCAAAGCCAGTTTCTCAGCAAACTTCACCATTTTGCCAATGTTTTTGCTTGATGCTTGAGAGACTTTTAACACCAGCATGAGTGAAGCAGGAGCCACAAGGCAACATCAAACAAGTTCTGCATGGGTCCCAAGCCAGGGAGCATGCCACACATGCTTTGAAGAGCCATTGCTTTGTAAGAATGTGGTTCAGAGAGGCTTGTGTTCGACTGGTTCAGGTCACCACCAGCATGTGGGTCAGGTCAGCCCTACAGCAGCCTCAGATGTGCCTCTGGAGCAGGCAGATCTCATGCAGCTCCTTCCCACAGCTGCACCTCTAGGTTTGGGCTCGCTCCCCATGGACCAGGCAGCTCCAAGGTCCACACTCTGCAGTAAATGTCAAGGACAGATGCCTGCCTCCAGCCCAGCCATCACCTTTCTGGCTTTGTCCTTCCCTTTGAATGCCCACTGAACCTCCTTTCCCACATGCCACACTGGTCCCATGTGCATTCACCTCTCCAGAACAAACGATTTGAAATGAAGGTGCAGTCTTGCAGCAACAATCACATTAACTATTTATTCCGCTGAGACAAACCATGAGTCAAGAGCAGCTTTTCAGATATGGAAGAACTTCTAGTTTCTACTGCCAAAATTATTTTCCCAACAGGGCTTGGCTTCCACAAAGTGAGTTGACCTGAAGGTGTTTGTACCTGTCACGAGGTGTGACTCAAGACAAAGCAGCAACATAGCACTTGACAGTGTTTGGTGTGCAGGACTTAGGAGAAAGATGAAAACAGACACGTGATGCTGATAAGAATTTCTTTTTATGTTATTCCAATAAAAAATACATTCATACAGAAATATAACAATCTTGCAAAAAACAATTTCAAATAAAATCTTGTAAAACAAAATTTTTACAAAAATCTTACAAAGAGATTCTTTAGATAACAGGGTGCTTCAAAAACAAAAAAAGAAATTTCACTAATAGAAACATTTTCTTCTTAAATTTCAAGCAAAAATGTTTTATTTTTTTTATTTTTCAGCTTGATTGAGGCTCAGTTATCACCTGAACAAAATGTACTTGCTTATTAAGAAAATTACAGGCATTTGACATATGGCACACAGCCCCACCCCATCCACACAAGTCTGATGGTATTTCACAATTGAGACAAGCCAGTGCAAGTTTTTTTTTGTTTGGGGTTGGTTTTCTGTTTGTTTGTTTTTGCTTTTCTTTTTTTTTTTTTTTTTAATTTTTTTAAAATTTCTTGTTTATAAGAATTACTGCTAAGCCAAGGACAATGCAAACAAGGAGTTAAAAACATAACAAAACCCAATTGTAAACAGAAATCGATTTTCTGGAAAATTTTGTCTGTTTGGGGGAAGAAAAAAAAGTGCATTTTCAGGCAATTTAAACCAAAAATGAAATGAGAATGATTTAAGCCTGTGTGTTCCATAGAACCAGATCACTTGCATATACTTTTTTTAAACCACTTATCTACATACATTTCCAGGAAGATATACCAAAATATTAGCAGAGTAAGCAAGACTGATAATTAATAGTAAAAGAAACAGGTCACATGTTTCATTGCATCGACTGTAGTGAGCTGGTTTAAAAAAAAAAAAAAACAGAACAAAACAAAACTGGTTTTGGACAGACTATTCCTACTCTAGGAAAAAACAGTCTTTATTTTAGCTGAACTATGTAAAATTAGAGCTCAACCACCACAACGACTAGCTCACTTACAGGTCCTCCAGTAAGCTGGAAGGCCAAAACCCGAGTGTACTTCTGCACACAGCTAATATTCTTTTAGCATGCCAATATTCGGTTCATATCATTCTTAAATGGCCACAGATACGCTATTCCAGACAACCTAATAACTACAAAACACAGTCAGCAGTCTGAGAAGGACTGAATGCCAACAAAGCCTTTAGCATACCATTAAGCTAAAGGTAAAGCCTCTAAAAATGCTAGATTTTAATTAACTGTATCTTTCATTTCTTTGTCTCCTTAATGACCATATTGCGGGGGGGAAGGGGAAGCGGGAATATTTTGATGGGCTGTGGCATTTTCTAGCTATGTGTTCTAATTTTTTTCCTTTTAAAAAAAATATTTATATATTATCTATATATATACACACATACACAGACTGTACACACAAATATACATACACAATTATTTTTCTGCCCACTTTTAAAAAAAAAGTAATATAGTTTCTTTCTGTATGACCAACAGATAGCTAGATATATAGATGTGAAACTTGTGCCTTTTAAGCAAATACATCTTTTAATACTTCTGTATCTTTAATATGTATGAAAACTTGACATATTAAGTACAGTTGGGGTGTGTATATACACAGTTGTTGTGCAAGGTCAATATAAAAAAAGTCTCAAGGTGGCAGAACTGGTCAGGTATTCAATTGGCATATGCATTATACTGTAACACAGTCAAATTGTCTAAGTTAAACAAATACTGTACTGACATGAATGACTTTTCTCTATATTTGTCTTTGTGAAGGAGGACCCTGGAAGTAACCTTTTTTTCCCCTCATATTATACATTTGATACAGTACAATGCCAGGTGAAAAGAGAGCCTTAATAAAGCATGCATCACCCATACCCCTGTATAAGACCCCCTGCAAGAGAAGGTCACTTGCATAAGGCACCATTATTAAGGTCAACAGTGCATTAACAGCTAGAAAACCAGAAGTTAGTCCTCAAGGCATAAATAAGAGAAAAATTAGCTGCATGAGAAAAATCAGTTTCTAACCAATAGTGGTTTTATCCACCCAACAAAAAAATTATTCATGTTCCATACATTATGTAACATTAGACCAATTGTATTTTAGCTGCTCTTAACTGGAATCAAAACTGCAGTCCTGATTAAAGAATGGAAAAGCATATAGTTCCCCAGAACCATGCAATAACCTTTGTATTATAATGAAAAGTTATAGTTGTGTTACATTTGTAAATACACAGCTTATACAATGGATTACAAATGAGCTCTGTAGCAAGTAAAACAAGCTACTTGACACATTGCACGTTTAATAGCTGCACCAGACACCTAAAGCTCCTCTCACACAGGAACAGGGAGGTCCCCCATTTCCATTCTGGCATCCTGACTCTTTTTATTCCCCCCTTTCCCATCTCAGGTTTTCCCTCTAAAAAGGTGCAGACACCCCTCCCCCCACCCCTTGGAAATGATTGGTGGTCGTCCCATCTCACGAGATATTCCTCACATACAAGACATTCAGACTATTTTTTTTCTCTCACAGTTATAAAACAACCACAAGAAAAAAAATGTGCCTCAGCATACAGTCATCAAAAGATCCTCATCGCATACAGTCGCCCAATCATTAACATTCTCAGTGCACATGCTCACGGCAAAGGCTTAGGAGCCACTCAGAAGGTTAGATACCAGTGTATGAGTCCAGGAAACCCCAAACATCACGCACCGCGGTTGCTATGCCGTTCTTACATGACTTATTAGCCCTCAAAAGACCTTCAAGGAAGTGAGGTCCTGGAGGCAACTGGGTAGGGTGCAAAATGGCATGCTTTGGCTGGAACACGCATCCCTCCGCTCAAGGCTCTTCAACCTTGACGCCTCTTAGCCCGCAGGATTCACCTCTTGACCGATTCAGAGGTGTCTCTTCATGTGAAGGGCCAGGTGGTCAGACCTGGAAAAACACCTGCAAGGCAAGAGCGAGGCTGCGCGTTAGCCCGCGGCCGCCGGCACACGCGACGCAACACGCGGGGCCGAGGCACCTCCCCCTGCTCTGCTGCTCCAAAACACAGCTGGTGGAGGAGGGATTTGGCATTCCCAGGATACATGGGAGTACTCAAGGTGTCTCCGGGCACCCAGGAGCTCTGCAGATGGGTGGTAACACTGCAGACTTCTCAACATTCATCTGCAAGATCGGGCTCCAAACCACTTCCCAAGGAGCAGTAAAACGGAAGGGTTTTTCTACTCTAAATACACAGTAGTTCCTTAAAACTACCAGACATGGTTGTGTTCCCTAATAATTCCTACACAAGCGAAAAGCAGCCTAGACTGGCTTTCCAACAAGCATTAAAAATAACTATTTAAAAGGGTGCATTTCAGTCACATACCTGTCACAGTGACTACATTTAAAAGGCTTGGCACCAGTGTGCTTTCTGAAGTGTCTGGTTAATTCATCACTTCTTGCAAAACGCCACTCACACCCTTCCCATGAACATCTGTAAGGCTTTTCCCCTACAAAGAAAGCAGATTACATGTTAGTCATGACTTCATTCAAAGAAAGGTGCTATCATTCTCTATGTAAACCTCCTTCACTCCCCCAAAGACAAACAATTTTATTTAACCTATCTGAATGCTTCAGAACCTGTAAGCAAAGAAGGCTCACAAAATTCATCCACGTGATTCCTACTTATCTTGCTACAACAGCACATCAAATAGTCTGATTCTTATGAAAAATATTAATTTAAAAAAAGTGATTAAACAGGCTCCCAGGAAACAAAGGAATTCAGCCCTCTACCATTCCTGTTCATTCGTAATGGCAGGCTTACTCCCAAACAGGTACCATTCACCTCATAAAGGTGATTAAAGACAGCACAGCTAGGCTCCAAAATGCAATTAGGCTACTGTATTGCATCAAAGTCCTCTGTCACTCACTCATCTGCATAACATGCAACCTCCTTTCTGCTGAGCCACTTATTCTTGGAAAAGCCTGCACACCACTTTGAACACTGCTATTTCAGCATTCAAGAAATACCACTTCCATTCACAGGAACGTTCTCAACCAGACAGCACCAGAACACCAGTTCTGCAATACTTCTGAGCCTGGAAGCTATTTATGTCTGCTCAACAACCATGGCTTCAGTGGAAGTTGTTTTTTTCTCTTGAAACGATCCTGTTTTATCTGACTTCTGCATGACAAAGGGAGCATCTGAGCTTGTTCAGACTTCCCATAAAAGCCACAAAATGCTGAGCTCAGGAGTCAAAATAGGATCTTTTCCTTGAATTCTCCTTCCCACATCTTAGGAAGAAAAAAAAAAACAAAAACCCAAACCAAAAAAACATCCATATAGGTGTTTGCATTGGTACACCAAGAACACCGAGCCAGTTTCTCACATTAAGCCATGACTACTGAGCCAAGGCACAGCTCTACACATCTAACTGCTGTCATAAAGAGATGTCAAATAATAATGCTCAAACAAGCCATCAGCATGCTACTTCAACCATAAAATATTTATAAAAGCCCTGAAGTGTATATCTTCCTCACTTTCTTTCCCAATAATACACAGGATTGTTATTTTTAGTTCAGGTTTCGTAACAATGAAATGCTATTGCTCAGTAATTTGGGATCAAATTAAACAGTAGATCGTACATTTTTAAGTCCAATTGAGCAGATGTGTCAAAAGGCCAACAACACGCTGTGGCTTTCCAAGATTTTTTGCTGATAACAATGGCATGCATTAAGTGTTAAATGAGTTACAAATATAGCTATACTTAATACAATCAAGGCCTTGGTATGTATGACAAAACAGACCCGATGCGGACTGAAGCACAAAAACAAGCTCTTATAATATTTACTGATCTGACCGATGTTTGCATATACACCCCTTTTTTTAGCAATAAAGTCATAGCTCACTTTTGCTTTAGAAATAATGGTCAAGGAAGACCTGGCACCTATTTTGGCTGGACCTCTGCTCCTGAAGACTGCGTGCTGCTGCAGCTTCCCAACTATTACTTGCTTAGACAAGCGGCTCCTATTTGCTGTGACAGCACCCTAATCCACCAGCAACTGCCCTGGCCCATGAAGAGAATGAGGAAGTGATGTCGTCCATGCTGGTAAGCCTCTGCTACTATTACATCATCTCTCCAAACCTGGGCTACCACCCAGTGATTGAGTAATGCTGTGACACCACCACCACCACCACCAAGGGGTATTCCCAACAGTAGTTGCCAGCTCTTAAGAAGCATAGGGTTACTAACCTGTATGAGTGCGCTGATGTGCTTTCAGATGTGAACTTTTGGTGTAAACTTTCCTGCAACCGTTAAAATGACACCTGTGAACACGCCTTCTGCCATCTGGTGAGGTGTCACCATTGGAGGGTGTACCTTTTTCTGCAGTCTTTCCAGTGGTACCGGTACGGATTTTCCCCGGTGAATGCAACTCACCCGGCGTACAATTCCATATCTGGGAAGAAGGCTCCTTGCTCAGCTCAGGAGATGAAGGGGGAGTGGAAGTGACAGATGAACTCAAGTTTCCTGAACTGGCTAAAACATCACTTATAGGGTCAGAGGTAAACTTTGTCGTGGGTGAGAGCTCCTCAGAGCTGTCTGAAGATTCACTGCTCACGTCAGAATTCAAACTGTTGGTCTCTAAGTTCTGACTAGCAAGATTGTCCTCTTTTGGGACACATGTGTTCTTCAGTTCAGATTCCTCCTTTTTCTCACGTGCCAGAATAATTTTGGTCCAGAGATCCTCTTGGCTATCAAATTTGATTTCAGATGCAGAAACATAACAGGGTTCACTCTGGAGATACCGTTCCAGCTCCAAACATGTCTAGGTGAAACAGAAGGAAGAAAAAAGAGAAAAGTTACAGGCCTGCTTAAAAATAAAGCAAATTATTTTACACTTCAAAAAGCATGCAGGAATGTAGTACGTTCGATTTGAGGTTTCTAGGTTCAAAACAAATTAAAGGCTCTTCAAGCCGTAACTAGGTGACTGTTACGATGAAAAGAAATCAGTTTTCGAGACCTGGGCAGGAGTTCAAACACACAGCTGAAGGTGCAAGTCAGCTTTGGTTTCCAAAATAGCATTCTAATGACTCAGTAAAATTATCATCACTCTCATCATAAAATCTGTGTTTTCAGTAGGCTGATGTTGAAAAGGACCATAGAGAACCACAACATATAATCACACTTTGCTCTTGCACCTTGACTAATTTCAAGTTGTTTTGTATCTCTCTCACACAATCATGAGGCTGAAAGGACCCAACTGAATACAATGTGCTCTGACACCCAGTTAAAACCCAAACTCTGCGTCAGAAAACAAAGCCACATTTCAGCATGGCTGCAGAGCTGCTGGCCTGTCTTCTGGGGACATCAATGGAGCAGCAGACATCCTCCCATTTCCTGTGCATGAGAACACAGCACACTCGACTTTCAAAGAATGTCATTTCCAAGCGCACTGGCATGCACACCACATAACTCAAACTGCTCCCATGCGTGTTCAGAGGAACATGGAGAACTTCAACAACAGAGGAGAGGGGAGGAAAAACGTTCCAGAATAGAAATGTCCTGTTCTATACGATACGAAACGGGAAATTACACTGAGGTCCTGCTGGGAGTCCCACAATGAACAAGAACTTTATCTACTGGCCAAGAGTGCAACTGTATGAGTCATCTCTTTCTTTCTTTCACGCAATGCCAAAGGAGACTTCCTTTTAAAACTTTGCCAAGAAAGTACTCTGCAAATGTACATGTAACAGTACATGGACAACTTCCCCCCAACCACATTCCCCTCGACTCCATGAAACAAAACAACACAAAAAACAAAACCACCCTAAATGGGTGAAACTGTGGGTTTCAATTTCAATTCACCCTGCTGACTTTCTAGCCATTTTCAGAGGAAAAAAAAAAAAAAAAGGCAAACCAAAAAAAAACGAAAAACCCAACCATGAACTGTTATGGCAACAAGCTGATGTTTTGGGATTATTCTTTCCACTATAGGAAATGAGCCATATGGAAGCTTTACACAGAAAAAGGACACACCAAGTTTCCAAACCAAACACGATTTATTTTAGCAAGATCATCTTTTCCAAGGCCGGTAGCTAAACCTGGTCCGAAATGCCACACATTCCCCTTTCAGCCCCTTTCCATCTGCCCACGAGCAGAGCCGCCATGGGAGCAGCCTCTTTTCTCCCCCAGCACCGCTCCAGTAAACTGGGTCACATGCTCTGGCCAGGCTTGGAGTGTAGGCAAATATTGGACAGAAAAATCAGAACCACAAACAACCCCCAAAACCAAACCCACTGTTGCACACGGTATTTATGTATTTGTCTGTAATTAGGGAACCGGGTTGCAATGCTGTTAAAAACAAAAAGGGCTTCTACAGGGATAGCACAATAGTGCTTTGATTTTTCCGTGAAAACAAGCAAAAAAAGAATTTATTAAGATCTTGTTAAACTTTCATATTCCCGGCTAATTTAAATTCCTCATTAGGTAGATTAGTAATGGGGAGCAGAGTGAAGCTCTCCGAGTTTAAATGCCTCTGAAGGCTACTGGGAACGAGGGCTGGCGCTTCGCCAAGAGCCCGAATGCCTGAAGGAAACTACTTAGCTCCATTTCAATCACGTACTATGGAGCAGCCGCTCTGAAAGGGGAGCGGGGGGAGGGAGGGGAAAAAAAAAAAAAAAAAAGTCATTGCAATCAATTAGTAGGTATGTGAAGGTTGTAACACTTTGCATTTCAGCCTTCTGGGAAAGGCTCCTTCGGTCCTTCTGCAAAGCCAGCAGGTATCTGATCCGGTGACCGGGCTGAGCAGCCCCCGCCGCGGAGCCAGCGCAGCGCCGGCCGCGCTCCCCCGAGCCCCGCAGGGCTGTCAGACCCTGCCAGCCCGCTGCCGGAGAGAAAAGGGTGGGAGAAAAAAAATAAGGGAAAAAAGAAATGCCCATTAAAGGGAAAGAGCCTCCGTTCTTCTCCCTTCCCGGCCAGGGCAATTAGCACAAGGGGATCGCTGTCATATGACTGACAACTCACGGGCTCGACAAAGCTCCCTGCGCTGGGAACAGCCACGCTCTATACATGTATATACACATGCACAGACACAAGACGTGTGTACCGATAGTCCTGGACGGCTTTTTCCCCATCTTCGCCAGGAACAAAAACAATAGTAGTATAAATTTGCNCCGGCGGTAAACAACGAGAGACGGGGATGCGCAGCTCCTTCCATCCGCCTCGGGACTGTTCCCCCCAGACAGCCGTCTGCTCAAAGCCGAAACACCTGCTTCAAAACATCTACACATTTGTGCTGAATTCTCCCCAAACTCCTCGCTGACACTTGGGCTTGATTCTTTTTTTTTTTTTTTTCATTTTTTTTTTTTTTTTTAAAT
>VZTN01031019.1:987-98156 GCA_013400515.1 Erpornis zantholeuca
TCTTTCTTATTTAGGCAGCTCTAGGGATTTTATTGTAGGTTTTAGCCTTATAAATTAATACTGCAATGAATTCCATTGTTATTAGTAAAACAAGGAGTCATTTAGAAAACCCAAACAAAATCCAAGGCACAGGGGAGTTAGACATATATAGTAAGAATGGACTTCTGTCATGGAGAACTTATACTTGAAAGGGCCCAAATAATAAGAGAAATGTTATTATCTCATTTAAGAATGTGGGATGAAGAACAGAGCAATGATGTGACTTGACTAATGGTTTAGGTCTGAGCTGGGAACAGAATCCAGACTGCCTGACTCCCCAGGCAGAGCATTAAACAGATTTCTCTTCTCTCTTCCTTGAGAAATAAGTGAGGGCTACCTGTGTAACAGCCTGCATTTGATGAAATATACACTGTATATTTGACTTAATATTTGACTTAGTGAATTGTCTTTTATCACCATGATGGTGTTTTCTAAAAGAACCTATAATGTAACTCACTAATTATAAATTATTTATAGGTTCAATGTGTCACTACTATAATGATGCTTCTTCCTAATCAAAGCAACTGTATCATGTCAGAAGTCACTGGTGTTTATCTTTCAGGGAATAAGCACCAGAAAGTGCTGCACAGGATTTATCTTCTTTCTAAGCAGCCCTTGTTAACATTTAACCCTGAAACACATGGTCTAAGTCTGAAGGAGCAAAAATAAATCTGCTGCCTCTGAAATAGTTTAAAATATATATGCAAAAGTCTATTTTTTTGGGCTTAGTATCATCTAGTGTGTACTGCAGAAAACTCCTACTTTAAAACCGACTATGGTGATATAGTAGTACATGTCCTAAAGAAATGTTCTTACAGTTTACCTCTATAAAATACATTCTTCATTTGTGAATTAGAATCCCAGACCTGCTGGAGGCTGAATTGGATAGAGTTTAGCCTGAGAACTGCAAAACTTGGGAAAAGCAAATTACCTAAAATTAAACTAATCAATGTTTAGGGCAAATTAGAACTCACAAACAAAAGAAATATGTTACTTAACTCCATAGAAATTGTATAGAAGAGTGAACTGTACAATCTATAGAAATGGGGGTTAAAGTGGAACTTAGTACACTAACTGTGACAAAAGCTGGAGCTTGCACATTATGTATTCCCAGACATGTCCCTAAGCTAGCTTTAATGAATGCTCTTCTCATTAATTTAAATGCTGCTAACATGCAGCTAGCAATAAGATAATTGAACAAGTTCTTAATTTAGAAGCAGGCTCTATGGTTATTCCACATGAAGTAGTAGAGCTATAAATTCCTAAATTCAGGACAGATATGAATTTTCAGAGATGTATTTAACAGCACTGGGGAGGGGCTTGGGGGAGAAAAGGGAAATGCTCATTTCTCTTTAAAGGAGGAAAAGTGACTGTGGGTTTGAAGGACTATAAATTTATTGTCCTAAGGCCTCTCTTTCAGCAGAGGCTCCATCTGCATGATCATTAAATCTTTTGGGGCAGGAGCTCTCCTTTTGTCCTTGCACAGCACTAAACACAGCCAAGTTCTAGAGCAATAAATTGGGGGACCACAGTAATTCACTGGGGAGACTACAAGATGAATGCAGCTAATACATCATTTCAAGGACATTGTATCAAAGGAGAAAAATTCCTTCTTCTGCTGGTGAACTCAGGAACTTTCCATATTTGTTGCTAGGACCCCTGCCATCCCAAACTTAGCTTTGTGCAGAGGATTACCTCTCTCTTCTCATTCATTTGGATAGTTCTCCCTGGATTCAATCCAGAGTTTGCTGTCAGTTGCCCCTAATTTCCATTTTAGCAGATATATGAGAGTGACCCAGCATTGTAAAGCAACTCATGTTGAAATATTTTTTCTCTAAAATCTTTTATAGATGTAGGGAAGTTCAGAGGCTTCTACATGAAACCAGAAAACCTCTCTGCTTCCTTACTGGAGTTTGCTCCAAAACATTATGAACTGAAGAGTAGAACTTCTACCACTACCAAAGCTGAATTTAGCTGGCTTTGGTTCTGTGGTATTTTATGCTAATATTGTAGAGAAATGATTGAATATCTCATTTTGAAATATTTTAGCAGAAGGAGGCCTTACAATAAGTGATGTCAACCTGTAACATCTGATAATGTTAATAATCTGATCTACCTCTGTGCATCAAAATCAGCTGTGTAGTGACCTCTTCAAAAATGTTTAAAATTAGAACAACTCTGGAATTTCTTTGGTTTTAAAACAAGAAAAAGCCCCATATTTCTGTAGTTTGTTTTTGCAATAAGCCAGGAAGAAGAGTTCAATTTAAATATTGTGTGATGGAAAATAACTGAATTTCAGCAAATCTGGTTTCTAGCCTGGCTTTGTATGACCACATTTTTCTAATACAAATAATTCAAAATTTAATATTGTACTGGAACTACATTCTTAATTGCATAGTTCTTTGTGTCTAAGAAAAAATCTATTGAAAAAGTCAGGCTTGATGTCATTAGTTTAATATCCAAGTGTAACAAACCTTCGGATAGTAAAGTGATGTTTTAGCATACTAGGATGTGTAAGGAAGCTCTTATCCCTGCCATCTGTACCTAAATGTTTCTGAATATTCTGTTTTTCCTTTGGGAATCTGGTTCATCAGCTGCTCTCAGCCAAGCACTGCTGACTGAACATTGTGCTTATGCAGGTGGGTACAACTTGGACCATTTAAACATGGCTCTAAAGGTTTTCTTACACCATGAGGGTAAGGAATAGAGGAGAGATTTTTCTGTGCTGTTTAATGTTGCTGCAATGAAACAATCTACTTCACCTGGGCATCCCTCATGGTGTTGGCAGGCACTGAGAGAGGAGAACTCATCCTGTAGCAGCTGGAGTTTCAGTGCTTAGTTGGATACTTGGTTGTGGAACCAATGAAAAAAGGAGATGTGGAACAAGGTTCTCAACCAAGTCACAGGAGGGAGAAGATAATCAGGTGGTTGAAGCTGAGTCCTTGGTGTCCTGGCTGGTTTGTCCTCATGCACTGAAGAGGAAAGATGTGAGATACCTCTTTGAGAAACAGATGTAAAGACTATTTTGAAATCCACTCTCTGTGATTTTAGCCAGAGAGCTGCTGGTTAGGAGCCCTCCCTCCTGCATACTCCCTGTGTAGAAATTAGACTACAGTAGGAATCTATTTGCAGTAGCTGAATTTTGATGAAGATGCCTATGTTCAATTTCTCCCCGTTCCATCAGCTCCCCCTCAAAAACATCTCTGGTATTCAAGAATAGTTGTTTTCATGGTTTAGGATTACTCACTAAAAACTTATGTTGATTAATATGACCATGAAAATGGTAAAAACAAGTAAAGAATGTCTTAAAGAATTATATTTATGGCAGTGGTGGTCAAAACATCAGGATTCAAATCTGCTGCTCCAAGTTAGATTCATCTTATATATATATTGCTACCTAACATGAGCAGGTGGAGTCACGTGTGAAATATGTCTTTCTTTCTTCTTCTTTATTTTTAAACAATTTTCTAGTTTTAAGCAGCATATAAATTCTTATAAGCTTTGCAGTAATCTTATAATTTTAACTTTTCTTGGAGATAATTTGTAAAGTCTTCTGTCTATACACAACTCATGCAGTGGGACACTGAGCTGCTGCTGTAAAGTAAAGAACTGAAGAAATCACGACAGCCAGGTAAATGCTCTTATACTGAAAAAGATTGAATTGCAACATGTTGATGTTTTTACCACATCTTTTATGATTAAGTTCTTAATTTGATGTAAATCAGGTAGCTGAAGTAGAGTTACAGTGACCTAAACCAGCTGTAAAGTTTTTGATGATTTCTAAAAATTATGCCCTGGACTTCCAAGCACTCCGAGCTTTAATTTTATAAATCATAGCTCAAACAGTGAGTTTTAGCTCTTCCGAGGGCTGGCATCCTGAACTCCTGTCACTCTCAAAACATCTTGCACTGAGCAGAAAGGTGAAGTGTATTGACTGAAGCAGAGAGGTCAGCTTACAACACAGTTATTGGAGAGTTAGGATTCCCTCTCCCTTCCATGAAGAAATGGGAATGTTCATGCATTTATGGAAACTCTTTTTATCCTTTTTGCAAAGTGAAGCAGTTTCAACAGGCAAAATTTCTACCTACTCAAGGATTAGTTGTCCTTCAAGCGGAAAATACCTTGAGATTTAAGCAAGCTATTGTAGATTATAGCAGAACAAAGCAGGGATTTGTTGATAAAGAAGTTGGTCATGTATGATTATAGATAGAGATTTGATTGGAGTGAAGAATTCATGCCTCTGGGTTGCTTTACTGAGATGTTTTATTATGAGTCCGTAGCAATAGTTGCTGTAAATATCAGGATTGTAGAGAAAAGGTTTAAAAGCATAAATGAATTGTAAATAAAGGAGTAAGAAAAGAAGAATTTAAGTAAATGAGTACATTTGTATCTTTTAAAAAACCAGTTTTGCTGCATATGTTGGCAAATATTTCATAAATATACAAGTGTGGTAACTATATATAAAAAAATTGATGAGCCTAACTTTGGTTGTATTTTACCTTTTACTGTTTTTATTACTGCTAGTAAAATCTTGAATGAAGATCTTTGATCTTCAGCATTTTGTTCCCAATTTTTTCAATCTTTTCCACATTAGTGAGTGATCACTTGAGCAAAAGCTTGCTGCTGGAGTCAATAGGATTAATCATTTTAAGGATGTGCTCAATAAAGTGTTCCAAAATTGAGCCCTCCAGCTTGCACTGTGTGTGATTTCCCTTTAAAAGACTCTGATAGCTTTTACTAATTTGCTGGGAAACCTCTGTTCAAAAACCTAATGCATGGAATAAGTAACCCAGGAAATGTTAAGAAAACTGAAGAGTATTTGTAGAATTGCCAAGTTATTTTAAGCATTGGAAATGATCTCATTATATGAAAAAAGAAAAATAAATAAAAATCCTTATTTATATATACTTATTTAGGAAAAGGTGAAAAATTACAAAAGTTGAACTAGAATAATTTTTCTTCCTCATAGAAGAAAAATTCTTTTTGATGAATGATTTAAAGGAAATCATTGTGCTTAGAATTCAAAACCGCAGTGATTAATTCTCAGATTTTTGGAGATAATATTGTTAGCAATTTTCTCATTCTGGTGTGCCAATGTGTCTGACAATGGATAACATAAACAGCAATACAAGAAACAAACCACTGTGCATTTTTTGGGTGTATTAGAGAGCACAACTCGTGCCCGAATATCAAAATCTCTGGTTTGCCACTGGGGGTTTTTCTAAACAAACCTCCTCTCTTCTTCCAGCATGTGATGCCACTTTCATCAGCTACTCCAACACTCAGATTATTCATCTGAGTCCTATTGTCCCCACATCTATAGTAACTATTTAAACAATAAACACACATTAATGGATTACATGCCTTGGTAACAGTGCATGAGATGCATGTTATTCTTTTGTTGTACCTCTCTTCTTGCCCTTAGCTTTTATTAATTGGATCAACTAAGATTATAAATTCTTCTTTGATTGTTATCAGAAAAAAAATTGATTGTGGAATTTATTGCTTAATAAATACTCAGGAGAATCAGAGAATTTTTTTTTTCCTGAGAGTTCTATGTTGGACAGTTTTGAATTTCCAAAAACATAAGTATCATCTGGTTCCTGGAAAAAATCTTGAAGCCTTGCAAATTTCTTCTTCAACAAACAGACAAAGTTTGGACAAAATAAAAATACTTTTGACAAAGAGAAACGAGTCCCAAAATTAAATTGCAATATTTGAGAAGTGCATCTTTTTGATGTAACAATTCTTCTGTGAAAGCAAGTGGTGAAACTGGAGTTTAGAAACCATGGGTTTTTTGACAGCATTCCTAGCTTCCCTTTTCCTCTACAGCTGACTTCCACTTGGTTTAGTATTTGACATCAAGCATATTTCTAAATGAATGCTGAAGAAAGACCTGGGAATTGTCAGATGATGGAAGATCAGTCTTGATCACATAAAATTCCATTTTCCTGTTTAAGTAGGATAACAAATGAAAATTCACCTTGACTTTTGTTCAGTTAGACTTATATATTGGGAAAAGTTCAACCAAAGTACTTGGTTTTTAAAAATCTGGGATTCAGTTGCTAAAAAGTCCATCTAACAAACTCTACTGCCTCTTGTCAAAAAATGGGCTGTGAGCTTTATATGGCATGTAAAACCCTGTTTTTCCATGGGGTAACTTGGTGACAGTCACCAAGAGCCTGTGAGTGTTCAGCAGGTTCATCCACAATGTTACAGCAAGGGACTTGGTTTTCAAACAATGCTCAGAGTTATGTGTATATTTTTGGTCACTTTTTGACAGAAATAGTTCATGCTTATTCTGGGTCTCACAACAGATTGAGCATTACGAACATTTAAAATCAAATCCTTTAGAATCCCCATGTAAATATAACAGGGTTGATGTAAAGGCACTAACTCTTGCCCTTCACATGTCACTTGCTAAGATCCACTGATCAGTACATCTGATCCAAACCATTTAAAGACACTTTTCTGAACATTCCAAAGCAACCTATTTTTGCACTGGCCTTCTACACCAAAGAAGGCATTTTGGTATGTTTCATATCCTGGTGTTTATATGCACTGTGATAATTTCTGCCCCAAATAATGTTTCCACTAACTATGAAAGAAATGTGTCATTTATGCTCTTATAGATCCTCAGTCTGGCATGTTCCATCATGAAATGCAATCATTGAGTGTTGAGCATCCTCACTGAGAAGAGTCTTTTCTCACTCTCTAGTTGGAGCATCTCCCCAGCATTTGGTGCTGTTGTTCTGTGCTGCTGTGGGGCTCAAAGGCTCCGTGAGGCACTCTCTGCACAAACCCATGGACAGATTGCTCTGCCTGCTGTGGCCACCCCGGCCCCAGCGAGGCACAGTGTTGCTGGTAACAACATTTACTGTGCCCATCAGGCAGTCAGGATCCTCCTTTCTTACCTCTCAAATTACCCTGGTTTTCAGTGTGTTTTGCTACATACCTATAGGCTTTTCCCCAAGGGCAAGATATTAATTATTTACTATTAGCTTGACTTGAGTAACAAAAATGAGTTATATTATTATCAAGTAGAATTTTTAAGATTTAGTATTTTTCCATTTGTTTGGATTTTTTGGTGTTTGTTTGGATTTTGGTTTGTTTTTTATTTATTTTCTTCTGTGGTTTGTTTTTTTTTTTAAGAGAGGCAGGTTTTTGGGGGAAGTTTGTTTTCTGTTAAAAGTGTAAACGCTTCAGTGTAGCAGCAGTGCCTCTCCAGATTGCTGCAGTGGTTAGTCCTGATCCTTCATGGAGTTTTGAACATTGCAGAATAAAAATAAATCTTTATATTAAATAATAATCTTCTGATTCAAGCACCGATTATCACTCTTAAGGTGGAGTTGTGGGTGAGAGTTCAGTCTGGGTGAAAAAAAAATGGAACAATGAAAAGCACATCATCTCTCCTGCAGCCAAATATTTGTAAACTGAAGTTGCTGAGAGCGTAAGTGGTAACAGTCATCTTGCAAACAGATGGGACAGTCCTGTGTTTGTGAACTTTTGCCCTAGGAAGAGAGACAGTAAAGAAAGAGGAGAAAGTAGAAGAAATAGTAATTATTACTTATTTCACAGTATTACCTTGCAATTATTGTTTCACTCAGACATATGTGTATAATATTTATGGAAATAGTATCAGAGCAATTCAGATACCACAGGCAGGTGTAATTTTGAAAATTGCCACTGGATGTTTTTATAATTTTTGGGTTGGTTCCTTTTTCTTAGTCACAGTACACAGTGTGACAGAGTGGTCACTAGACACTGATGATGTCATAGATCAAATTGCATTCCATAAACAGAAATTTGCACCCTGCACTTTCAACTGAATGGAAAAATAATTTTAAATTTACCATAAGGAGTCTGCATTTTCTGTATGTTAAAATCTACTTTGAAGTCTTAATAAAATAAATTCATAGGGTTTTTGAAGATGTCTTAGAGTGGTCTAAAATTTAGATGAGAAGGAAATGTACTTAAAGAATATTCACTTTACTGTGCAGTGATGTTAAATGCTCATCTACTTTAAAGCATGAACTTGATTGCAGAATATTTTAACTTTTGATCGTTTAGAATTCCCTGTATGCCTTGGCTGCCATTAATGCAGGATGTTGGTATTCTTTGCTAGATTTTCTTATATCCTGTTTGATAACTGGCAATATCCCACCATTTCATAGGCAGTGAAATCACTAACACTTCCACATGTGCTTAGGGAGGAAATATTTTCTACAGAGGTTTGTATATCAAACCTATTGGTGGGCTGGTTCATTCCCTTATGTTCTCTGAAATATGCTTTATTACTTTGCAGCATCCTAACAAGGTCATCCTCTCTCTCAAACTCCATTGACACCATTCCCCCAACCATTACAAACTGCCCACAGGCTTTCACCATACCCCTGAGACACAGCCAGTACAAGTCAGCTGGGGATGACCTGAAACTGCTGCTAAAGGCAGAGATACTTCTACATCCAAAGCCTCCTGCTTCCAGTACAGAGCTGGTCAGGTCCAGGATACAGCCCATGAAGAAGCTGGAAACAGCCTTTCCATCTTTCAAAGTAATCACCAAAAGTAAGAGCTATTTTAAGATAAGGGTTAAGAAACTTAACTTTGAATACTGCTGCCTCTTTCATAGCTCAGTTTCCAGTACCAATCTCAGTGCCTGTGCTTGTTTCCGTACACAGTTTGATATCAGGTCCACTATACCAAATAGTATGAGTATTTTAAGTTTTAAAACTTTTATGCTTAAAATTTTTTATGCTAGTGAAACCAGGTCCTTCATGGAGTATCAGTTCAGGAAGACACTTGTTTAGTAGGGAATAATTTGTAAAAAAACTGTTGCATTGTGATCATTTGGGGGCTTTGGTGACCAATGACCCCTAGATATTTTCACTGCAGCCTGGTCACTGTGCCTGATGCCATGGACAGGCCCCTCTAGTGTTTGTGTTTTCATTAACAAAGGCCTACATTTACACTGTGAGGATTTCCAACATTTTAGATTGCAATGAGAATGAAGTATGCTGAGCACTAACATGCTGCTGCACTGTCTCAAACACACACTTGCTGCTGTTGCAGCCCCTCTGTGGAGCATTGTGCTCTTGTGGATAACCTCTTCATGCACTTCTCTACGAAGTCTGGTCACTTGTTCAACAAAGGTGAGTTTAAAGAAGTTTAGTTTGTGTAACCAGGCTCAGACTTTGTGAGCCAAAGTGACTCAGGTAGGCCCAGAAAGGCCATTATGTCTCTTTTCAGCAGGAGAGAGCCAAGAGGGTGGGAGGTTTGGTAAAGAACATTTTTAGATCTTATTACTTCCACTCTTGAATTCATAAACTCCAGTAGCACCGTTGTTAATTTAAGGGTGCTCCCAATAAAGGATGGATAACTTTTAAGCAATAGATTAATTATCAGTCCTAATTGTGCATCAAAGCACTCTAATAGGCAGAAACAGGACAATTTCTCGTCAGCAGAACTTTTGAGAAAGTTTTCACGATTATTGCTCTAAATTAAATGAGCTTTTTAAAAATGCAACCAAATGTTCTGAATTAAGGTCATAACATTGAAAAAGTAGTTACTAAAAAAAGTGGAAAAAAGAAAGCTACTTTCTCTGGCTTGGTTCCTTATAGAAGAGAAAGCATTGACTACAAAGGGTCATTGACATGATGGCAGAACATGAAAGAACTGTGCTGAGGATTGGAACTACTTCCCACAACACAGCAGGGATGGCTTTAATAGAACTTTCAAAAAAGCTTTTTGAGATATTTGGAATTTGCATGTTCTCTTGATTTAAGATATATTAAAAAGTTCTGCACATCTATTCAGTACTACTTAGCCTTGTAGTCAATAGATAGCATAACATAAACCTCTTTTTAATTTCCATGGGAATAATCTTACACTTACTACATTGTGAGTTTCAGATGAAAGTTGCTGTTTCTTGGGATTTTCTTATAAGTACATGTGTTTTAAAACATTTTATGAAAATACAGTGTAAAATGTGCTCATGTGAGCACTTGATTTTGGGAAAGAAAATAAAAACAAAGGTTGAGGTGGAAGATAGTGTCAAGATCTTTGACAGTGGTTTCTTGTAAATGGCTTTACATTTTTGAATGTAGAAATCTGAATACTACAAGAAATTCATAATGGTTTTATTTGGCTTGTCCATATTGTTTAGAAGTAAATAAAATAGTTTGTCTTAGTATAATACTGCACCAGTTGTGACTGGCCATGACTGGGTTATTCAAGCTCTCATTTATTTTAGCCAATTAGTTTGGCTGCTTATCAGGAAGTGACTTCAGTAAGGAAGCACAGTGATTCAATTATCAAGCACTCCTTTCCTAACCATTCCAACAAAATGCATATGAACTTGGTGTAAGAAAAACATTTGTTTGCAGCTTCTTGTCTTTGACAACTCATTATGTTACATGCAGCGTGATTGGCCCCAGAAGGTTTATCTGTCATGGGGGGTGGGAGGAGGAGAATGAAAAAATTCTACCACCACCTGAAATATATCATTGCTTTGAAGGCGGTGATACTGTCTCCAGGAGAAATAGCTCAGTTATCTGTTCAGAGGAAATTCCTCCAGCCCCTGGGCCTTGTATTCTTTGCTCCTGATCATCTTGAGACAAGCAATTAGAAAATCTCCAGCTTGGGAATCATATTGCCCCCAAGGCAGCTCCTGCTCATTGTGAAAAACTGAATTTAGATTGCTGAAATGATGATGTGTCCTCTGAATATTGTTATTAATAGATTTTAATAAACTGAAATAATGATAAGAATTGGAGAGTGTTCAGAGCATTTCACAGTTTCTGGTCAAAGTTCACACTTCCTTGCTGTCAGTGAGAAGGAAAAAATGAATATAAGAGTAAATTCACAACATTGCGTGGCAGGCAACAGAAGTATGATTCCTAAGAAAAAATCTAGCTTTGGAGAAAACTTCAGCTGTCTATGGGTAATTTTCTTTGCTGGTTTTTACTATCTTTATTTCACATATATAAATTCACAAAAAATAACTACCCATACTTTGGGCTGGAATGACCATTGTCAAATTCAGCCGTATTTTTATATTTTTATTTAGGAAGACAAGAAATCTTCATTCTCTTTGAGTGTTGCGTGTGGCTTCAACATGCAACTTCCTGACCTAAGCTCACCATATGTATTGTGGAAGTTGGAAAGAACTTTTTTTTTTAGTATCAACTTATGAGGGATACTCTACTGGCTAAGAATACATAACCTCTCCAGTGTGCTTCTTGTGTGTGCTCAGCATTGTGTCAGCAAGATCTGTTATGTAGCCATGCTGCAGGTAACGTGAGGAAAGCTGCTGGCAGGGCCTAGAACTCCTGTGTCCACAGCTGGACGCTTATCATTCTGGGGAGAAATACAGAGAAATGAGAATGGGCACCCAGCTGTAGGAGAGAAAAAACTCATCCAAAGGGTTGTGCTGTATGAACAGACTCAGATTTATTAAATAAGTAAGGAATATTTTTCCATCTTTAAAAATACATTTTGAAAGATGCTGTGTCAGATATCTTTTCAACAGTTGGTGCTTTTCTGTACTAACTGAAAGAAACAGGCAGACTACAACCTTGTGGCCTTTTGGGCTCTCTCTTGCAGCAGGCTATGATTTGCCAACTTCTCAGCACTTCAGATACATGCCATGTTCAGCACCACGAGAGCGTAGGGGTTTATTTAGGAACCTAAAAGAGGAAACAGCATCGGACAGGCTCAGGGCAACATTGGAAAGAAACAGGAATGTCAGCCTGTAGCTAAAGGACAGTGTAAGTGATGATACCAGACATAAGGGTCTGGGGAAGAGGTGGGTGTGCAGATTTCTGAGCAGGTCACAGTGAGTGTCCTGCTGCCTCAGCTGCTGGCGTGTATCGATTCCTTGGAAGGGTGCCCCCGTGGAGACAGTTCTGCCCAGCAGAGCTGCATGAATCAGCAATCTGCCACTGCTGCTCCACGAGGGATGAGAGCTGGGCCCAGCTCCTGGTGACTGGGCTGAGTGCTTTTGTTACTGGGACAACAGGGATAAACTTCAGCTGTGTGGAGACCTTTCCAAGAAGGATGGAAAGCTCCAGCTGCGAGCAAAGCTGCACTTGTGCAGCTTGTGCATCACAGACAAGAACAAATCTTAGTGCTGTTGTGATCAGATGAAGAAAAATATTTGTAATTGGGTTGGGCTGGGAAGAAGAAAGTCTGGAGTCATGGACAGGCCTCATTGTTTGAAACAGTCTGAAAAGGGAAAAAAAATAATATTGCAAAAATTATCTTGGCAAATTCTTCTCATTTCCAAGAGTAGACAGATGAGTGTTTTAGATAAAAAACATGATTCACAAATTGAATATAAACCTGGAATGTTTTAAGGATTTGAATGTACTGGCTAAAAGGACAAAGCCCATCAGAAAACATAAAAACCAGCTTTCTTATTTGCCCCAAATACAAATGCTATAATCATGAATTTTTATAAAATCTAGGATTATTGTTCAGGGTAAGAAGATCCAAAATAATATTAAAGGTATTCAAGCAGTGTGCTGTTATCTTTTGAAGGGTATTTAAACTGAGAGGGGGAAGGTTTGGATTAGATATTAGAAAGAAATTCTTCAGCATGTGGGTGATGAGGCAAGGAACAAGTTGCCCAGAGAAGATGTGGCTGCTCCATCCCTGTGGGCAGTGATGGCATCTACTGAGGCAACTCTTCAGAGTTGATTGAACACTGCTGTTGCAGGCTGCTCATAAAGCTCAAATAGTGTGCTTGAAGGGAGTTCAGAAAACGGCTCCAGGCAGAGCCTTTGGAAGCTGGCTCTGGGAGCTGAAGAAGGCAGCTGGTAGGAAGTAGGAGTTTGTGTTTAGAGCAGATCTGAGTGCCAGATAGAACCGTGTTGTTTATGAGATAGACCTACACTGCAAGGCAGAGATTTAAAAACTGGGATCTGCGCCAGCAGCTGGTGATGAGAACAGGTTTAATCTACTGTATTTGAAATGTTGTTATATGTCTACAAAAGGAAAATATTAGGGAAAAATAAACCCAAGGTATATTAGTCTTAAGGACAAAAGACAACAGAGAAAATATGACAAATTTTAGCATTTCAGTTTTGCTTTTCATATTCCATATTTTTGATTTGTAAAGTACTTTGATTTTGTGTTCTGTATTTTATCATATCCCCTTAGAAGCAATGAACTTTTTCCTAATAAAATAAATGTAACTTATTAATAACTTCTAGTTGTTCATGAAGTAAACAATTATTTCCTTCACTATTTTCTCAATATTTGGAAACTACAATTCAGTAAATAACTTAAAAAAAAAAAAAAAAAAAGTAGTTGACTGATTTCTTAGAGGGAAGTTTAGTTACTGTATTTCTTCTGGAGTGGTGGAAGTGGAGTTTAGTCTGTAACATTTGGTTTATTGCGATTCCATTTGGAACCTGCTCTTCCATGTACTAAAAAACCACCACTGCAGCAAAGGAACTAAGAGCAGCAATTCCATATCCTGTCCCATATCAAGGGCATGATTTCCACCACAGAGTGCAGGTCTGGTATATTTCTGTCAGACTTCTTAGATATTTCTCTCATTTGGATGTAGTGTGGCAAACGAGAAAGGCTCATATGCCAGGAGCTTGCACAGGTAAGGCAGTCTGGCAAATCCCTTTTGATTTGACTGCTTAGAGGTTTTTGCTGATTGGAAGTTGTTGGTCAACACATTCAGCTGCTGTTAGAGCAAATCGTGATGAATGAGTGCGACCTGAATCGAGAAAGGAATGGATTTGTTTCTTTGTCTCCAAGTGTCTCCTCTGGGGTGAGGATTCTGAGGTCAGAAATGCTGAAGTAAATTGAGTTCACAAGAGTTACACGGGACCCAAGCCAAACTTACAGGGGAATTGGCTTGAGTTTCCAGCCTTCTTTAATGCTCTTGCAAACACTGGTTGCAACGTCTGTGCTTTTGTGCATTTGTAAAATACACACTCACCCACAGATTTTGAGTGACACAGTTCTTGAAGGCTTATGAATATAAGCTTTCTGTAGCACTTTTTCTTTTTTTTTTTTTTTTCATTCTTTCAACAAACCCAGATACCTTCACTTTCTTTGCCTAGAAAAATGGTATTTGTGACTCTGCTGAATGGTGGCCCATACCAGATATGGAGTCATGTGGCAACTGGACAAAACAGTAATTTTTAGCACAAAATTATTAAACAAGGATCTAATACTGGAAGATGCTGATTTAGAGATTCAAAATATGCCCTGGACTGCTGGAGATCTTTGTTTTACTTCCCCATTTGCTACTTATGGGACAACTGTGGTTGGACATCTGCTAGAGTAGATAGTCCAGAAAAAATACTTCATGGTTTAAAATATTTTCTTCCAACATAAATATATCAATTTAAGTAAAAATCTCCACAATCCTGTTATTATTCTGGAGGGAGAAGTGTTCACAATGGGACTTTTGGAATAGCTAGTCTGGAATAGCTCTGGTGGTAAACTGCCTGTCTATGAAGGGAGCACTTGCTGATGGGTTCTGCAACAGATTTAAAAAAAAAACCCAAAACATTAAAAATTATATTAGCTCTTGACAAGAACATATTGGCTCTTAGAACAGACTCAGAGGAGGCAAGATAGCTAAATAAACTAAATATTTAAACAATAGAAGATCAGAATATGCTTGGCCTTGTTCAAATTCACAGGAGACGTGAAGGTCTCGAGGAGCTTTTCTCTTGCAGATGTTCCTGTATGGTTTACAGGAAAGAAGGGAATAATCCAGTGTCAGGCAGTGTCAGCTAAAAAAGGATACCTGAACAAGTTTACTTCCAGGGTGGCTGGGTGGTCAGAGACCTTCACTGAACTGACAGGTTAAAATGGATCTTGTCATGACAATTTATGTCTGAGAGTTCAGGCCCTGCCCACAGCTCTCTGGAGCTCTGGCAGGGCAGGTGCACCTCTGCAAGGCTGGGCAGGTCTCAGCCCACAGCTCCTCAGGAGTGCAGCCTTCAGAGGCACTCAGGCTCATCTGCGGATGGATTAACTTTGAGCCTCAAAGCAGAGTGCAGTGATTTTAATGACACATAGTTGGAGAGGCTAAAATATTGTAATTTCCTATCACATGACCGTGCTGAGTATTTACAGATGAGGAAGGGAGCTTGCAAAAATATAGTGACAAGTTCAAAGCAAATGGGGAGAGGCAATTTTTTTTTTCTTCTGAATTGTGCTTTCTGTCATCACTAAAATGAGAACATGCTGCTCTCACCAGGTATTTGTTAGTGAGGGGATTGCGTGTTCTCAATTTTTGAACAATTATTTACAATTCACATGAGGAAAAGTCTGTTGGGCCTTTCTCTGCATTCAAAAGAACATACTGGATCATATTTCATGTACCTTTAGTATGTCCCTTGAGCTGCATGTTTTGAAAAGTAGAGTATGAAAATGATAATAGAGAAATACCTGCCAGCATCTTCCTTTGAAATGAAACATCTCTCTTATGCAAGGAAGAATAATCTTGGACCTGTAACTATCAAGCCAGTGCATTATCTGCACTGGTCAAAATCACACTGGGTCTAGAAAAGGAGATGGACTACAGTACCCAGATGATGATTGCAATGAGGCAGCAGTGATAAAACCCCTCTAATCTTAGCAACAAGGGAACACATTTGTTGCAAGGTACATCTCTGTTCTTTCCTATTGTGCCCTGAAGTCAGAGGTACATATAGTGATTTCAGTACATCACACCTGTCAGTTCATTGTGGGCCTGAAAACATAACACAAAAGTCCAGGAAAAGGTAATCATTTCAGTGTCAATTTTCTGAAGCCACCATTAACTTGATTTTTTCATTGTGTATTTTAATGTACTTCAGAGCATATTCTCTTCCTTTGTGGTAACTCAGGTTTTCCAGCAGGTGCCAATTATTTGTGACTTGAAGAGAATTGCAATTCTGTGAGTGTGCCTTGCTAAACACACAGCCTGTCCACCAGAATGCACAGCTACCTTGCCCTTCATCAGAGGAGACACCCCTATCATGAGTTTTAAAACCTGATGGTTTTCCTGCCTTGTAGCTGATGATGCACTTTCAGAGGTGCTGTGAAAGAAATGGATGGGACTTCAATAAAGATAGCACAGAGCCCATACAGGAGAGTTAGAATGCACACAGTGAGCTGGTCAAATGTAAAATGGGTTGAAATCTGTGGTCTCATAGTGGTTGTTAAGAAGTTGGTGAATGGAACACTGCCAGATAGGTGTTCTGTGGGCAGACTGCATATATGCTGCTGGTTTGTGACTATGATAACAATGCTAGTTTAAGGATTAGGTGGAAGCAAGCAGGGAAAGCTTCTTTAGTTTTATTTATTTAATGGTGCATCCCCACCCGTATTTAATCCAAGCTCCACGCTAGTTCTCTACAGTTTAGTTACAGTTCAGAAGGAGCCATTACTATGCTAATCATTCCATTTGCTTTCAAATGCAGCCAAGGGCAACATTATTAAAAAAGAAAGTATTTTCAACCTTTAAAAAGGTCATGCTCACTTCAAGACTGTAAGGCCTGGACATCTTGTCCAAACTGCCTCACGTAAGCCTATGGAAACTTTCCCATCTCGTCTAGACAAAGGAGATAGTATTTAATTCTGCAGTAAATACCTTTGACAGTAATATTGCTTTTAACAGAAATAGGAATGATTTCTTTGTCTTGGCACTCATTGTTGGGAACTGGGCTGGATGGCTCAGGAATTCATCATGTAGAATCACTGCAGATAAGGCCAGATGATACTGCATTGTGCATAAAAGAGGGGAAATTAAGGAAGGGAAAGGCAAAAGAGATGTGTGAAGTTGCTACCCCTTCCTTTCTGTTAAGCATATGGGCTGTGCCCACTGGTGCTGATGGAGGAAGCTCCAGGCCCCTTCTTAATTTTAACTCTCATCAGCATGTCTGTGTCTGGAAAATCAGTGGGGAATGTCTGCAAATAGATGGATATGCAATTTTTCTCTATTCTGAAGTACAATTCTTTTGCAAGGACAGAAGAGAGATTGTTTTTGGAACTCTTAAATCAGAGACAGTCCATATCTGTACAAGCATCTTTTTTGTTCCCTTTCTCTTTGGTGGTTTGTTTTTTGTTTGGTTCATTTTTGGTTTTTTTCTTTTCTCTTTTGTCTTTTTTTTTTTTTTGTAACACTGCTCTGTAAGCTTTGCATATTAATATTGTCTTTGGTCATAATTGTAGAATATTCTGAGCTGGAAGGGACCCACAAGGACCATTTGTCCAACTCCAAAGGGAATGGTCTGCCCAGGGAATTAATCCATGACCTCGATGTTATTTACTCACAGTGTGCTCCTACTGTCTCTGTATGTTTAGTAATTCTATGCTTTATTGATTTTATTCTTCTGGATTAGGAATAGGATGGATTCTTAGATTTGTCTGGCTTTCAATTTGCAGCCACCACTGTAGGAACTGATGGGGATCCCTGCTCCTGTCAGTTGTTGCCACAGCACTAAAAGCATAAACAAGGAGTGATGGAGCAGGAGATCAGAAATCCCACGGCTCAGCAAGGAGAGTCCAGCCAGAAGCCAGCTCTGTGCATTCTTCCTTGCAGGAAGGAGCAATGCCAGTTATTCCCCAGCGCCAGGACAACTTTGCCTAGGAAATGGGTGAGGTAAAGGCTCTCTGAGGTTGCACTTCCTTAATCCCTGTGCCATGAAACTCAGGGAGTGCTGGTGACTGCTCACCTGTGCTGCTCCTGTGCTCCTGGCACAGCTGGCAGAGCTGGGAAAAGATGCTAGGCTGGAGCAGTATTACCTGCAGTTTCCAAGACCTTTGGAGATAGCTGGAGGAGAGGAAAGCATCTTGTAGAACACAGGGGACTAGCCTTTGGTGAATATTAAGAAATGAGAAGATTCTATTTAAAATATAGCAAAAGACCATGTCAGTGCTGGTGAAATACTGAGATCCGAGGTGAGGGACAGGCGTTAAGGAATAAAACTCAAAACACTTTGCTGAGACTTAAATAAAAAGTGTATTTTACCACTTTAAGTGAATGTGTTTCTAAAAACCACCCACTTTAAATGGTTTAAAAGATATAAATCTCTCTCTGTTATATAATGAAAACATAATTATAAGTAGTGCTGTTGTCTGCAACAAAAACATATTTACAGAGTTTTGCTACTAGCATGTTTCTGTTTTTGCTTTCAATATTTTCATTATTTCTGTGAAAGCTTCCTGATTCAACCTTCTTCCCTAAGAATTTTTTACACATGAATTGCAGATCATTCTAATTAGCTTTTTAATTACAGCTTGAGAATGCTATTTAGAGCACTCCTGCCTGTTATAAAGGAGTCCATGTGGGGAAAAATAAGAGGTGATTAGCCCTAAATGAAAAATAGCTACTGTCATTTTCCATTGACAAAAGGAAAGGGAAACAATTTCTATACCTCACAGCAAATACAGACTTGGACTGGAAAGGACTGTTTGGCTCAGAGTGCATACCTTGAAATTATCTGGAATTTAACTAGTGTTACCACAGCTAGTTGCTATGGAGATTTTGGAGGGATTGGTATTCTAACTTTCCAAATTCTTGTAACAAGTCCATTGCATTATCGGGATAAAGAGTATCATAGTTATGTTAAATGGAGATGCTTTTTGTAAGAGAGTTGGGAATATGAAAAACAAGGCAGTGTCACTGCACTGTGAGAGAACAGCAAGAGAACTTCAGGCATTTTCAAGTCATGTCAGACTGAGATCTCTTGCTGTGAATTTGGTTCTTGTTGCAGATTCTGAAGTATCCCTGATGGCTGAATGCCTAAAGGCTCTGGAAGGAAACCCTGGGAGAAGGAAACCCTTGCTGTCATCATCTGCCCAAAATGTGACAGAAGGAGCCACTGCTTGATGACATCTCCTGGAGTCCATTTGGCATCACAGGACAGGAGGTCCTTGTGAGTAACAGAAACAAGTGGGGCATGGACATTGTCCTGTGGAATACATGGCTGCAGATCCCTCCAGGAAACCCCACCAAATGCACTTCAGAGCTCTCTATTAAATGCACTTATCTGGCTCCTGTCCAAGGTTAGCTAAGGAAAATGTGATTATTTGTGTTCCTAGCGCTTCTCTGATGTTTCAGGTCTACATTCAGGGAGGCTTAAGGGACAAAATCATTCTAATTTCTCTAAGTCTATAAAGATGTGGTTTGAAAGGTAGCAATACTCTGATTTGAAAACTTTTTATAGCACATTTAGAAAATAAATAGGCACAGAACAGTTTATTCTTTTTGTCCCCTTTGCTTTAATTCCAAAATATCCAGCAATGTTTACTTATCATAGTGTTTATATATTGTGTTAACTCTCTGATAAGCTATTTCTGTTTAGCGCAATATCCTTTTTGTAGCATCTAAATATTGTTGTTCCCTACAAATTCAGTATTTTGTTTTCTTAAACATTTATATGCAAAGCCATTGGACATGCAGTGTCACAATATGGAGCAGCTGTCTGTGGGCTTCACTGTGTCAAAGACAGCCCCAGTCTGACAGTGATCCCTGTCCAACGCAAGGAGGACCTCTGGAAGGACTTTCTCTGCTACCAGCAAACATTTGTCACCTTCTGTTTGCAAATATCAACGTTAGGAACTAAGCCAATACATGAATACTTGTATTCAAGCCTAATTTCTCCTTTGATAATTTGTGCATGGCTTATGGTTATATATTATATATGAACAAGTTTGGATTTCATTGCTGAACTCTGCCCAAAAAACTGGCCCTGGGCCCACTGACTCCAAACCAGTTCTCTGCATGGAAGGGTTTGTTCCTGGCTCCTTCACAGTGAAGAACTCTGTTTAGGATGCCTGCATCCACCATTAAAACTTGGGTTCACCAGACAGCACCAGGGACCCCAGCACCTCTGGTCACGTTTGCCTTTGTGGCAATTTTTCATTTGATACTGGTTGTGAAATCTGAATTTCCAGGAAAGCTTGTTCATGTTAAGTCAGGAATTAACAATAGTGTGTAAGCACTATTTCAGAAAACAAACTTTTTTTTTTTGTATTTGTATTTTGTTAAATTCACATAAAACAATGTATTCAGTTTCATATGAGTTAGAAATAATCATATGATATTTCCCCTTTTTTAAGAGCTTTCATTTAGAGGGGTGAATCTTGTTCAGGGAAAGAAAACTTCAAAGTAGTCATAAGAAATAGTAGTTGAAAATATCTATAAAATTTAGGAGGCAGTGATAAAACTGAGTTTAATTTAAAAAGAATCTTGTATGTCATTTGCCTCAAATGAAGCTTGAACTCCATGTGGATGAATTTGAATTGTTCATTTATGCAGTATGGTTTGAAAGCTGTTAGATGCAGCTGTAGGTGATTGATAATTGTAATTATAAACAGGGGTCTGTCGCCTCTGCACTTGCAGACTCACTTTGGAATGGATTTGGTCTAGTTCAAAATGAATTTTTATTTTCTTCTCACATAGAGGCTTAGAGCCATATCATTATCAAAAGCTAAAACTTTGGTTTAGTACTTTGACTTCAGTGGTGACTGCCAGGACAAGAATGTGTCAGATGCAGCATTAGAGTAATTGGAATATTTTTAAAAGCAGTAAACTTTTTACCTTGCAGGGAGTGCAATGGGATTGTGTGTCAATATTCATGGCCTATTGGGAAGTTACTTGTGCTGTAAGAGCATTTCCTCTTTTAAAGTTATATAGAAAGCGTAAGGACCACTGTTCACTCTTATCAGAGGAGGGCAGGCTGCTGTGTTTCATTGGCTGTTTAATTGCCTTTGGGCACATGTACTGCCCTGGAAATGCTACTGTAGCTATCACTTGTGTTCCTTCTCTACTGCAGGCCAGGAGTTACAATAAAAAGCTTTAAGTGGCAACTGTTGGATTTGGGGGTTGGATTTACTTCTTCTCTATAGTTACTTGTGTAACAGTACAGAATGATTGATAAATGTATCAGTTTTAACTCTACAGACAGAGAATCAGAGGTGGGAGTGTTAGTAGATACGGGTAGGGAACTGAAGGAATAGACATAACCTGGTGTGAGTAGAGTCTGTAATAATTTCCACTGCCTGACACTTGGTCCTAGGAACTAAAAAACTGCCTAGAATTACTGGCTCCTGCCTAAAAGTCCAGAAGAGGAAAGAGCTTGGTCATTTTTTGGATGGATATTAGCCCACTTTAAATATGGGTAATCCAGCATTGAAGAGCCCCTGGCATGGTGAAGGATTGCTTGGGTTTTTTATTTGAGCTCAGGTTTGCTTACCTGCCTCCACTTTGACTGATAGAATGAAGATGATAGATACACTTGATTTAGTCTCTGCTGTTAGTTCCTGATGAAACAGACATTTTGGCTTAACGTAAGTAAATATTAATAACTTTTTATTAAAAGGTGGATTCAGAAGACAAGAAATAGGAATATGAAACTTTTGAGTAAATATTTTTTGTCCAGTCATATTATCTGTACAAACTCCCTCCAGAAATTCAGCACTCTAGTATTAAATATAAGTATTGAAAAACACTTAAAATCAGAATAATTGTTAGTAACTCTATGTAATTACTTTCTCCCTGGGTTAATATTTAACTAACACAGAGTTAAGACATCTGTGAAAGCCTAGTTTAGGTCAGCTTTGTTGTATTACAGCACAAGAGAGATGAATAAATGGAGTAACATTTTATTGATCAGAAACAATACTTCTCTCAGCAATTAAAATGCATGATTCATATGAACCAGGTGAAAATAAAGAACAACCAAAAAAAAATAACTTCACATTTTTTCCATTTTGTTTTTAGTGTAAGCAATAAATACAATGCCATAGTTTCTATTAATCTTATTTACATTGTACAATATGTGAATGTTGCCTGGTTGCCAGCCCAAATGCTTCTAGACATCCAAAGGAGTACATGTGGCAGCATTTCTACAGCCAAATACTCTTGTGGATCACCACCATGAAAAACTGCATAATATAAATGCCAATGTTAAACAACAAAGTGAGGGACCCTGCAATGCAGCCATTTATTAACTGAAGACAGTAGCATTAAAAATAGACATTTTCTCTCATTGAATCATAACATGCTGGTGTTACAGATAACAAAGAGAAGACACCTATTGCTGTAGCCCCTGTAGATTGATACAATAAATCCTCACTAAATAAAAAAAATTAAAGAAACAGCAAATAATAACAAGTAATAAACAAATAATAATCTGCATGTTCAAAGGAGTCTCACAGCCCACCAAAAGAGAGTTTACTTCCATCCCAGAGAATACAGATATGGACTACAACACTCTGTAAAGCAGAAGAGAGCCATGAGAAATCAGCATAAGGATTTGATTTTAAATTATGGTGAAAGAAGAACATTTTAAGAAGCAGACCCTTCTCTTAGCTATGTAGAAACTGAAAAAAGGTGAGGTAGGAAGACAAAATAAGGAATTGGTATTTTCCAATGCAAGTTAGAAAACAGATTATCTAATCTCAGCAGGAGAGGGGCAATATAGCTCTGCTATGACATGTGACCCTTCACAGCCACAAAGATTTTCTTGCATATCCAGATGGATGTGTTTCTTTTTTCAAAGGGAAGAGAGGGGGTTGTGTGTGTTTCTAGAAGGAAGCTGTGATTGCCCACCTAGAAGTAGGATAACTTCTGTATAAAAACAATTTTCTCTCCTAAATTACCATTACAAGTTTCTCTAATAGAGGACAGAGAGCAATTAGAAATATGGATTTGGTATTAAATGACCAAACCTATAGTCTGTTAAATTGGAACTGCCTCTCTGAGAAGGAAGTTTAATTAAAGTCTAATACTGTATCACACTCTAAACTGACATCTATGTGTTGATTACAACAACAACCCACCAGGTACCATGAAATCATTGTCTAATACTATGGCATAAAGGGCTTAGAGCATGTTAAAATGGACAGACACCTGTCTGGGCTTTGAGGCTCAGTGGTACCTGCAGATTCTGCAAAGGGAACTCAGGACAGATTTATACCAGCTGATGATCTGGTCCCACAAGTGTAAAGCTGCTACAGTAGAGCAGGAATTTTCTGCACCACTGATATTTTCAAAACATTGCACAAATTTTAAGTAACACCAATATTACAGCAAGCACAGCTGTAAGTAACTTCTAGTCATACTGGCATTGTTACTGCCATTCTCACAATTTAAGAGACTGTGACATCTGATTGTGAGATCTCACACTACTCTATCCAAGAGATTCTTCAAATCATTCCCATCAACTGACCAGACAGCCTTGCAGAAGAGGAGGAATCTTTAAATGTGCATCCTAGCTGAGATTCTAAATTGTGAAATTAAATCATCAGTAAAAAACTTTCTATATTGAAACTCTGGACATAAGAACTGTAAAAAACTATAGAAAGGTGCAAGTGGCAAGAACTTGCCACATCCTCCATATGTTTTCTTTCTAAATATAAAGCATTTAAAGCCTTTTGAAGTCACAAAGCAATAAACACCATGACAGCAAATTACCTAGACACTAATGAAGCTAGAGAAAAGCCACTGACAAAAATGTTTAAAGGTCAAGGTGTTTTGTACACAGAAATTTTGTATGCAAAATTATTTAAAACTGAAGTGGTCTCAGAAAGAATTGTCTTCCAATTTTTTGACTGGCCTACATGCACCAGATAAATGTTCATTAGCAAAACAGTCTGTCAGTTCCAGCATCTACTTTTTCTTCTACTTAATTTTGGTTTTTCCCCCAAAAAACCAAAGACTTAGCTGCAAATTAAATTTATAAAAATTTTTCTTCCATTTGTAATTTTCAGTGAACTCACCTCGTTTCATGCCCTCATTCTTGAGCATTTTTGTCATTTCACTTAACAAAACTACTATTTCTTTAAAGAGTAAAGATTTAACAGAAACATAAATTTCTGTAAAGACACATTTTTTTCAAGACCTTCCTACCTCCTTCAAAACCACAAGCAGAACCAAAGAAACAACATATAAAGTACTGTTCTTAGCTAATTTACTGAGATTCAGAATCAACCAATCCAAAATAATACTGAAACTCTCAATCCATAAAGTTTTGAACCTTTATAATACAAACTTTATATTGGATTTTCCAAATAATGAGGATTACTAACATTAGTTTGCTTGATTAGTCTGAGTCTCACACACTGGCTTTAAAGGTAGTATATTGTGCACTGTGTTCAGTCTTGCATGCTTATCTCAGACACCAAAACCAGCCACAAAATTAACCAAAACTTTGCCCCAAGAATGAAGGAATAAGTTATCAAGCATATGGCCAGGGAAATACTTAAAAGTAAAATCAGAACAATGCTACAACGAATTCTCTACTTGATCTTCTCGAGTGGAGTAAATTCCTTAAGCACACAGTGAAGTTCCACCAGCTGCAGTCACTACGAGTGTCTGGAGGGACTTACAGTGACTCAGGTTACTCCATTTCTCTCTGGCAGTGAGGCCTCATCAATCTTGTCTTTGTTAAAATTCAGAAGAAACTTCCATAGAATTCAGGAGAAGAAGATACTTCTGAAAGTCCTGAAATAGCTTAAATAAAATTGCTGAAATTTTGGTGCAAGATATTACATTGCAGTACAGAAATACATCAAGGCTCATGCTGGAAGTGGTGTCTCTGTGTGTGATGTAAAACAGTGAGAAAAAAACTCCCTGGCCAAACAAAAGCAAAGCATCAATCTCTTTAACCAAAACAGCATCATCTATCTTTGAATCTGTTATCTCAGACTACCTGTCAGGCTTTTCTGACAGCCAAACAAGTGCTGGACCAAAAAAAAAAAAAGAACCTGGAAAACTTCTTGTTATTATTGCACCTACTTAAAACATTTTGCTTTGTTCTATTTTAGGTTCAATTAAGACAACAGAGTATGGTATTTACACTCTAAGATTCTATAGGAAAATGAAGTGGCTTCAACACAGCACAGTCTTAAACAAACTTCCAAGAAAATAAGAAATCCTTCATTGATTCCCTTTGTACAAAAATTTGCCAACTTTGTCTACACAGTAGAAACTGAAGAGGCAAAGTTTGTATCCTTATATAAATGCACATACATATATAGATATATATGTACAGATGTCCATACTGTATAGATACACAGACACACAAACAGATGTATAAATGCATGTGTGTACACACACACACACACACACACGTAGGAGAAATGTGTTGGTTTAGTCAGCATCACCGAGGAGAATAACACATCCCAAGTTAGGTAACACCTCCTGGCCATGAAGTCACTGGCTGAGCCGTGGATTCCCGCAGGCACAGGGCACACAGGCCAGCCGGGGCAGCCCTCAGCCGTAGAGCTTCTCAGTCTTTAGCACCACGCTGTCCATGTCGTGGTAGCCCTTGCCGTTGAGGTGCTCGCCGGCGCACTCGTGGCTGTAGCCGTAGCCCGGCACGTCGCTGATGGTGGACACGGTGTAGGAGGCTGTGCGCATGGCGTCCGAGTGGCTGAAGCTGTGCTCGAACTGGATCTTGTACTGGTTCCAGTGCCTCCTCAGGACAGCCTGCACCTGTGCCCCGAGACAAAACACACGCCTGTGAGCACTGGGGACAGCTCAGGGGCCTGCGTGCGGGGGGGACACACTACAGCTGCCTCAGCAAACTATGCAGTGAGGCTCAGGAAATGCTGGACAAGGGGGGTGCCTACATGCCATTTAGCACTTGAGGTGTTCTGAAGTATTCACAACTTAGGTAAGCATTTTATTTCAGCAAATTTGGTGTGAAGTAATGTCATTTCACAATTGTGGTGTACTAGCTGCTTGGAAAAAGCACAGGTTACAGGAGGAACAGCAGCCACACAATCTTCTGCTTCCTCCCCTGTGAACTGCAGTCCAGTGCAGACAGATCAGAAATAGAGATGAAAAAGGTAATTTCTGTTACCCCTTATTTTCAGAAGGCCACATCCTCAGCAGCTGTAAATTCATCTACTCTCAACAAACCATAATTTACCATAATGTTGGCACATTATCCACAAGCCAATCTTACTCGATTTCTGACCATACCTTAAGCAAATGTCCTAGCAGGACAATTTCCTGAGCTCCACATTTCTACCAGAGTTAAAAATAAAGCTGATAAAATAGCTGAAGGCTCTGTTGGTTTACATGTCTCCACTGAAAGGATGTGATGTCTGTTGTGGCCTTCCTCTCCTCCAATATGGTTAAACACCTGTGCATAGTGGAGTGATGAAGTGTCACATTCATGCAATTCACACAGATTAGTCTTTCAGGGAAGATGCCAAATGGGGAATTTAAAGAATGGTAGTAATTCCTGTTGTTTCTTTTCCCAGACATTTTCCTATGTTAAAAATCTGCCCACAGATTATGAATATTCAATTTCCTTTTCAGCCAAATTTTGTAAAGAAAGCAGTCCTGCATTGACTAACCAGTGAACAGTGACTGCCCCAGTTAACTGTTTATATTGTGGGTAAATATTTTTAGAATTTTCCATATGTCTTCAAGGTTTATGTTTGCTTTACAGGTCCCTCACACAATGGCTCTTTTGTCTAATTTTACTCTGGCTTTAATAATGAAAAATAAAAACAAATACAAGAAAAGGGATGTAGTTTTTAGACTTCCTGCAGTCTGGTATCAGAAAGCTCTGTTTAAAGGAGAACTTCGTATTTCTTAACTCTTTTACAAGGAAATGTCAGAAAGTAAGAAGTATCAACCAATTAACATAAGAAATTAGCGTTTTAGGGCAAAGGATGTGCTCTCTGTACTGTTCATAAAAACTTTCTAATCCACCCTAAGCATCTAAACACAAATCTTCAAACACTGAGAAATCAACAATCTTAATAGTTTTGAGTTTCAGATCTTATTGCTTTTCATATCAAAATTCAGTATTTCTTCAGAGTCTAAAGACAGAGTTCTTGTTTCAGCATGGGAAGTTGGTGATTAATTAATATATGCATTTCATAGAACCTTAGAATAGAACTAATACAGAACCTTAAATCCTTGCAGAGGTTGAATCCCTCTCCTATCCATCCTATCATAAAGCCAAAACAAGAAGCATATTCAAAATTCCAACTTTTCCAAGAGGGAAACTTGGAATTTAGTTTGGAATCAATCAATCTGTGTTCATCACTAAGCTATGTTCTATTTGTTCTCCTTTCACAGTCAGTTACTTCAATAAGCTCAGAGTTTGAACATAGACACACATGCAAAAAATTACACATTGAGCAATTTTCACTTTAGACAAGACAGGCTGGAGGTGGGAAAATGCCAGCAACTGGAACGAAAAGGCTTAGCAAGGTCAAAGAAGTCTCTTGGCAGAGGTGGGAGATAAACGAGGCTTGCCAAATTGCACATAGCCTCACACACTCCAGGCCTCTCCCACACTTCTCCTGGTTCCTCCAGTAACCATCTCATTTTCACTTGTTAATAACATTTGTTAACCAGTCCTAAAGGATACACTAAGGATTCCATAGCTCCTGAGAGCCACCAGCATCCCTGCAAGACAAGTGCCCTGGGGCTACTGCCAGGGAAAAGCAGTCCAGCTGCTCCATGCCAGGGACAGAGAGCTATAAAAAGTGTTTCCCTTTTTGGGCAAACAGCATTTCCTCTCTGCTGCCCCAGTGCCCACCATGCTCTCTAACTGCAGTTCTAACTGAGCCACAAATTCCTGGTGTTCTTCCCAAAGCCTCTCCATTACTGCTGAATCAGGACTTCACCTCTTGTCTGTTCTTGAAGGGTTTTATATCCTTTCATCTATTATGACTTTCAGTCTTCCCTAACCTTCCAGTCATTTATAGTGAAGATGGGAAAAATCAATTACACTCTGTTTAACAATATGTGTGTCTACCACGAAGTGAGAATAGAACTTTTACCACTTTCTCCTCAGCTTTGAGCAGTGGCAAGGAGCTGTAAATTCAATTTCTTTGTTACAAGAAGGATATTAAGGAAAGCATTTCATGAAAAATATTGTAATAATATAATTCTATTTCTCAGCCATTAACAGAGATGCTGGTTCCAGCTGGAAGAGTCAGTCTTTCTTTCTGACATTGTAATTTAGTAATGGCTGGATTTGATGAGTTTGCAGGAAGGACTCCTTCCAGTCAACCCTTTAAAATTAGTAGCTTGATGTTGAATATCAGACAAATTAAACAGCTCAGTAACCAGGAGAAAAAATCCCCAAAACCAAACCACAACACAGCCTCATCTATCTCACCTATTATTAAACAGACTATATAACCTGAGACCTGATCTTCATGGCAACATTTCTGCAGAGCAGTGAAATGAAAGAAAAAAGGAAACAAAGTCCACAAAGCTTACACAGATCATGTAGGTCATTATAGCACCTGAAATTAAAAGTTCAGTAGGAATCTTCTTAGTGATTTATCAGAGATCTGGGACAAGCTTCTCTTCTGACCACAGCCTGTGTGACCCCAAGGGCCACTCTAGGCCATCTGAAGCTGGAAAATGTGATGAACTGAGAGCATCTTTCTCTGTGGGATGCTGGACCACAAGCAGAATGTGAGTGTCCTTGGGGAAGCCCTGGCACAGAAGATCCAAGCTGAAGGGCTTGCACATACACCCAGTCTGGAGGAGGTTTGTGACAAACAGCTGCAGTGCCTGAAAGAACTGGATTTGACAGGCCATCCCTGGCTGGAGATGTTCCTTGGCTACAGTCAGCAGGACATACCAGCTATTTTTCTTACATTTCTTAATTTATCTTCAACTGGAGTTCTGTCCTAGCAGATCACTTTTGTTCACTTTTTGGCCAGAAGTGTCTGCTTGAACAGCATTTGGCTCCTGATATTTGATGCAGAATACACTAAATGTACAGTAACAGTTGGGAAAGGCTAAGACTTACAAAGATACTAGTGCTTTTAGCATTTTTTTTATTGCTAATACCCCACTGGGAATCTTTGCCCCACTGTCACTCCCAGTGTCAATTCCAACATCAACATCACCTTTAAACCACAGACTCAGTGCAGCCAAGTGCTGCCACCAGTCCCTGGTGCTGCTCCTTCTGCAGTCTCTCAGGAGGTGCTGCTGTGAAGGGGATGAGAAGCAGCCCCTGGGCACTGCAGGCTCTGTCCAGGCACTGGTGTGACAGCAGGGGAACACACGAGTGCCTGCAGCCCCACGTGCCAGGGCCTGAACCTTTTAGGAGACCAAGGAAACACATTTCTTTTGTGCTGACATTGTTCCCTACCTACATTCTCCCCCTGGATTTCCTTACCAGTACAGTTGTTTATAGAGCACTGTCCCTTCTTGAACAAGCGTACTGAAAATAATTTTAAAAAAGCAAATAGTGGTCACTGAAGCACTGACCCCAAAAGTGGTTTAAAAAGCATAAATTTCCACTTTCTAGAGAGCAAATACAGACATGTATGTTTAACTTAGACAAGGTCTATGGTCCAAAAATTGAATTCCAAAATTAATAAATGTTAAAATGCCTAAGTCTTCCTTTCAACATTATTCTGCCAGTAGATATTCAAGCAGTGATTCACGAATTAGCATTTGTAGGAGTTGTGGAAGAGCTCATCTTTTACCATTGATGAGCCCAGGGTGAATTTAGGGGATGACTCAGGTTTGGTTTTTCTTACACAGCACAAGAGGATATGTTAAAAAATATATGAGTTTGTAACAACGAAATGTTAACAGATACAGGAATATATTTCAATATTAATCATCATTTAAAATTAAAAACAGCCTTGGAGGAGGCACAAGGATGAAGACAGAACTGAGCAGTGGACAATGCTGTTTCATAAAAAACTGCAGAAATGTCAAGGTTTTCCACCCCTCCTCCCTAATTTTATACTGGAGCAGAACAAACTTTGATTTTTTTTTTTCTCAAAATATGTGTTTTTAGAAGGGATGCTGAACTATACTATGGCATTCTGAAGGCATTCTGAGCATTCTGCTCTGCAGAAGGGAAGAGTGTGTGAAATGTCAATGCAGAGTGGGGGCAAGGGATCACATCCAATGCAGAACACTTAATGATCAGCTTTGAAGCAAATGTACAAAAGCAGGGACTTGAACCTGCATCTCCTTCATGGTAAAATCAGGTGAAGGCCCCAGCCCCAGGCCCACTGACCTCTGGGAAAGCCTATCTTCATCTCTGCTGCCCCTTGGCTAAACATCAGCGAGACTTACGCATTTGGGGGGGGTGGACACACAACAAAGACACACAAATAAACCTTCAAAGCCCATGGTAGTAGTTTCATTGCAATTCTGTCAGCTTTGGACTTGGGAAGAGAAGGAAGGACAATCTACATGAACCAATTCTAGCATTAGCCAGATATTTACCTGTGAGTAAAAATTACTGTCCAGTAACACTACAGAAACACACTGATACAATTTTATAACATCTGATAAAAACCCCTGAGGGTTCAGTCTTATGAAAACATCTGGTTACTCCCACATTTCTGCTTACAGCCTATACTGTAACAACACTAAATGGAGAACAAATGAACAAACAGATGTGTAGGAATGAGTATAGCATTGTAATTGTTCCTCTGCCAGAAGTGTTGGAAAATTACCAGTTAGTTCTTTGGTGGGGGTAGTTTTGTTCATTTGTTTTGGGGTTGCTGAGATTTTTTTGCAAGCAAGAGCAACATTAACAATTTTATATATATTTTTTTAGCCTTCCTACTACTTTGATCTCTGACACTAAGCCTCTGGAAGTGTACTCTCTACAGCCTGGGGCAAGAGTTTCTACATGAATGTCACCCTGTGAGCTCCAGGGACGTTGCCCTACCCAAGATAACAGCAAAGCTTGCTAGCTTCAACAGGATCAATACCATCTCTTACTGAAACCTGGCACAATCCTCTAGTACCAGGATAAGGTTTGTCCCTGGAATTGCCTGATCTCAAAGATGCACTTCTAACCAACACAAACTCCTGACCCATGTGCACCAAGCTGTAAAGGTCTGACTCTTGGAACTGTGCTTGACTTGTGCTCAAGACTCTTGACTTGTGCTAAAAACCACTTTTCCAAACCTCAGCCTAAAATTTTCCCAGAGAGCATCAAAAAACAATCCCAGACTCATGGAATAACTTTGGTTGGAAGAGTCCTTACAGAGCATCCAATTCCAGCCCCTTGCCATGGGGTACAGCCATACCCCAGCCCAGCAACACATCTGCAGTGTGTCCTGCCCCTGCCACAGAGGGACCAAATGATGATTCTCCAGGGTAGCATCCTGTACACTTTCCAACACAGACAAATAAACCTTCTGGGTGTTGAACTGCACCTCAGTGTTATGATATTTATTGAGACTTTATATCAAAGTGGCAGCTGTCTTCAGTGTCTTATATAATCAAGACAAATGTAGGTTGCTTAGCACCCAAGAATCAGTCCTAACATACTTAATGGTGCCACAAATGATGGCACAGTCCTTTCCAAGCTCTGCTCTTGGCATCCTGATGATTCGTTTTCTTTTTCTAATTTAGACAAATTTAGACATAAAATTGAAAAAAAAAAGGTAGAAATTACAACCTCCTTAATGGCTGAAACAAAAACATAAAAAAAGAAAAATTATTATAAATATAGCAAAAATTCTTACTCTACCTCGCCATTAAAGAAGCAGAAAATTGTAGCCACCAGTAGACCCTGTGAAATAAAAATAAAGATTCTGCTTTAATTCATATGCATATGGGCTATTTCAGGTGTGAGATAATTAAAGGTTTCTGATAAAATTCAGATATAGATAGCAGAGAAAATGCAGGACAAAACTAAACATGATGAATTATTTCTAAAAATAGATCACTAAAACTATGGGGCCAACTTTCTGCCATGACGTTTCTTTCCTCCGAAAATTTGAAGGCAATTAAATGATAATTCAGCATAGCGAGAAAGTCAAAGCCACGTGTAAGACTACTGGAGGAAGATCTTTAAAAACTGAAATAACACAGTAATTTCTCTTTTATTTGATTGCCATGCCAACTGCTCTGTAGCTCAGGAGTGCTGCTGCCCACCTGGTAGTGCATGAGGATGTGCATCACGTAGTCATACACCTCCTCGGCGATCCTGCCCTCCGGCCGCCACGGGAACAGCACAAACTCGATGCCCAGGAGTGGGACAAGGATCAGGGTGGCTCTCACTGCCTTCATGTACAGGTTGGACTCAGCCTTGTGGGTGTCTTTCAGCTTGGTTATGAGAACACGAACGATGTTCAGCAGGAAGAAAAGGTTCACCTGTTGGAAAAGGAAATGACACTGAAAAGGAGGTCTGAAAAATAGTCCCACACACTCATTTGTGAGACTGAAAACCAGGCAGTGCAAACCTACACTGCTTGGCTAGCATTGTGATTGTAAAAGAAATATCAGTTTAACCTCTTTGAAAACACCTTTAAGTAACTGAGATGTGCCTCTAACTTCCAGTATCCACATCCATTCCTTGAATTCTCTAAGCAAGTGTGCATCCAGGTACCTGCCAGTGGTAACAACCCACACAACTTTCTGCTGTCAGTAACAGTGCATGGGTGAAGGACTGGTCCTTTTCAGGCTGGTCAAGAGAGAGGATGATGCTTTTCCCTCCTTGTATTTAAATTTGGTTCTTTAAAAAGCTACTTTTTAGTTTTCAAACATGAATTTGGTAAATTTATAGAGAAGAAAAAAATCAGAATTTAAAAAAAAAAGACAGGTAAAATACTGCTACAAGGATCTATTTATTCCTCTAGATAAACAGTGGATTTGGCATTCTCACAGTAGCCAATGGTTGGATCTTTTACTCTTTCAGCAGAGCTGCCCATGGGGCAAGCACTGACATGATGCTCTATGCCATTCCCTTGTGCTACTGAACTTGATTATTTCCATAGTTACTAAGGCTTTTCTTGTTAGAAACAGTCTGTCTCTGTTCCTTCAGTTTGACCAGAAAAAAATCCCAAACTGTCATTGTGAGCAAGCACAAAACTGATACACACACAGAGGTATGAATATGGATATGCACACACACACGGAGATATGAGTATGGATATATACACACACACACACACAGATATGAGTATGCATATACACACACAGAGATATGAGTATGGATATACACATACAGAGATATGAGTATGCATATACACACACACACATATGGGTATGGACATACACACATACACAGAGATGAGTATGGATATACACACAGACAGAGATATGAGTATGGATATACACACACAGATATGAGTATGGATACACACACACACAGATAGGAGTATGGATATACACACACACATCCCCCACAGCCCAAGGATGAGTAACCAGAGCAACAGCAACCTTAGGGATGATCCCACCCCTCCTGCATCTCCGGTGCAGCCCCTGGTGGAAGCTGCAGGTAGATGAGCCCCGAGAGCTCAGCCAGTCCATGCCCTTATCCAAGGGCACACAGACGGGACAGAGGTGCTCTGGGGACCGGCTACGGAAGGGAGAGACGCAGGGTCTGCTCCTATCTCAGCTTCCAGAGGATTGTCTGCCCTTGCCAACAACTACAGACAAAAGGGGGGTGGCGGAAGAAGCTGGAAGGCAGACAGGCAACTCCCTTCTAAAATGCCTCGGAACTCCTGCTCTGGGAGGAGGCTCTGTCTCGCTGTAGGACAAGCGCAGGCAGGGAAGGCATTTCAGACCACGTGTGTCACGATACCTCCACAGCCCCGGCAGAATTCTTTCTGTCAGTTCAGGCGTTTGGAATAAATAGCTGTGTGCTATTATAGCAACATGGCTCTCGACAGATATGGGATATTATTTATCTTCTCCTTACATGCTATTTAAATCATTCTAACAGGAAGTTGTTTCACATAGGAAACTACTGCATGAATTTCTCCTGGAAGCCTCCAGCTACCTTTAAGCTTTGTTTAAACAGCCAAGGTCTTCTGATTCTTTCTCAAGGGATTTATTTAGATTTTATGTAGCCCACGATCCCCATCCAACTTCCTATAGTACATGTAGACAATGAGTCCTTCCTCCATTTCTAAATTTAATCCTTCTCAAATCTACTTGTTCGACATTAACATGTCTCAAACACTGAGATTCTGCCCTCTCATGTTTTGGTTGCATGGCTAGTTCCTATAACACTGTTCTTAAGTGCTAACTGAAGATGAAAGTTGCAGCAGCCAGGCATAAATAGCAGCACCCAATGAGCTGCTTCTTTCACAACATGCACAGAATTTTTCTATTTGTTTCACTTACCCACCAGAACCAAAATGCACAAAATTAAGCATGCAAAGAGTTTGCAAATAGCTAAAAGAGCAAACAGAAAGCTGGAAGAGGCAGAGCAAAGGGCACAGTTGAGTAGAACAGGATGAGTGTCAGTAGAAGCATGTAGCACCAATTTTTGATGAATATCTCTTCTGTCAGAAAACAAGAGCGAGATCGGGATGAACTGAATTTTTAATTAAAGTGATGAAAACAGGTCCTGGTTTTAAGCAACGTACTGAGTAGATTTTTACATTTAAGCAAAAGTAGGGCAGTGCAACTCCTTGCATGCACATTATTATCAAATTGACTGTGATGGTTTGGAAAAGCCCAAAAAAGTCCTGTTGTGCTATCTGCACTATGAATGCAGAGTGAAATAACAACAGCCCCACAGTGACCTGAAAATTGAACAGGGTAACTGAGCAAAAATGTAAACAAAGGCAGAGAAGGCAATCCGAGACAAAAAAAAACGTGCTGGTGGCTATACTGGAAACTCAGGAGCATTTAGGGTCTGGCTTGAGGGTGTCAGTGAACTGAAGCCAGGTTTCTAAGTCAATGGCTGCTGCAGTTTTTGAATTAAACTCTCCTCCTGTCCCTGATATTCCTACTTTTCTCCAAGCTGAGTTTGCACTAAGCAGTACAGTAACACTTGTATGTTTAAATTTTGTTTCAGCTCTTCCTTAGGATGATATAAACAGACTATAAACAGACCATTTTCACTCAAAGCACTCAGATATTCTTAGATACAAGTTGATAGCCATTGCTTGGCTCTTAATGCACTTGTGCAACTCCATATCTTCGCCTGCTTGGGCACAACACAGGTGTGTGCTCATGAAGACAGGTCTTAGAGCTGGCCTGGGGACATTCCCAAGGCCAGGCATAGGAGTGCTGAGCATTCAACTTCTAAACTCCTAAGCCTGGCACTGAGTCCAGCTTAAAGTCATTAAAAATGAGGACATGAAAGACAAAGCTGGGAGTGCCTGAGGTTCCTTCTAGCACACCTTCACTCAGAACTTGCATCTGTACTGGTCTGTCAGACTACGACACCAACACATAACATCACTACAGGGAGGAAGGAACATCCCTGCAGCATTATTTATACAAACAATGGCATAGCTAAATAATTCAGTGGCCCCCATACAAACAAACCCACAAGAGCACAGAGCACTGGCACATCTGAAGTCTACACAGAAATTACTACTGCTTTCACCAACACGCAATCCAATTCCTTTCCCTTCCCCCCTCAGTTTTGATCAATATTTTTCTAGCATGAACATCACCCTCTACTGTCTCATTCCCAGTCTCCTTCTTTAATTGTGATTCTTAGGCAGACAGTTGTAATTTAATGGTCAGTTGAAGACAATTCCAATCAAAGTGCAACCTATGTCTGCTCCTGTTTCTTTGGCAGGCATCTGACCACAGTTATGTAACAAAAGGGACCATAAAAGCAGCGTTGTTGTTAACTTTATGTAATTGTAGCATTTTCAGTGATGTGCAAGAGTTAAATTCCCATTGGTTTCTGCCAATTCTCCCTGGCACCCACTTGACAGTCCCCCTCATGTTCTTTGAGATCTGCTCCTGCAAATAGAAACAGTGTCTTCCCCCTCGTTATCTAATTTGCAGTTTAATATTGTTGCTTAAATGTCTACTAAAGCAGGTCATGCTTAGTAAAGTGTGGAAATTGTATCTGGCAAGCAAGCTGCTTAAGCAAATGAGGGTTCTGTTCACAAAGCCTAAACACATGCATTTAATCTAACATCTTTAGCCCTGCCTTGTCTTTTCTGGATTGAAATATTACATTTCTTGGCTTCCGGAAAGGAAAGCAACTCCTTTAAAGTACTTTCACATCACAGGCAAGATGTGCAGTTTAATCTGTTACTCCTGAATGATTTTCAAATAAATTTACTGATTGTACTGAGGCAAGAAAAACTCAAGAGAAAATACTTTCAGTCGGCTCATGAAAAATATAGGAAAATCAAAGGTGAACAAAGTTGTAAATTGCAAAGAGGATGGACAAAGACTCTCCCCAAACCAACCCCACAGAGTTGGGCTTTTGCCTCCAGTAAAATCAAAGAACATTCCGAGTGTTGCCTTGAATAGAAACAAGATTTGGTCATTTGGGATGGCTCCAGTGCATTTGAATCCCACAGGAGTCTGGCCACTTGCAGTGTGATTTTGTGAAGGCCACTGCTTAGAAGGAGAAAATGATCTTACATCCTAAAATGAAGTCCCTTCATGGAAGATAGTACAGTCTTATGGCTTTTACACAAATTTTTACATTGCTATTTAAAGCAAATTCTAATACAAATTATCATTCAGCTTTAAAGAGCTTTATTTAAAGTGATACATCTGTGAAGAGACCCCTGAACAACGGAAGTAACAACCCACAAAAAATCCCCCCTACACTGTTCTGTGAAAACAGGGTTTCATCTGTGTAAAGCAGAGAGAATACAAATTGCAAGGATTTAGAATTGGGTTTAAGTTTACAGACTAGAGCACAGCAGATCCTTAGAGGAACAGATATGGCAGACCTGAGTGACAGGACAGGAATAATTCACACCCCAAGGGTCACAGCTCTCAATTTCATGGGCATTGCTCTGGCTGCAGAGCAATAGCTCAGGTGTGTCATGGTGTCATCACAGTCTTCAAATCTAAGTTCACTAGTTAATTTCACTGTGAATGAAAAAGGGAGTCACAAGAATCCCAGGATTTATACAATGGTCTTCTGAGAGAATTCTCTATGCACAGAATGCCCTCCACAGGTATTGATTAACAAGTTAACAGAAAAGAAACTCTTGTAGATCAGAAACCGATTTTTTTTCCATAAAGTTACTTAAGGTTTTCATTCTTAATCAATTGCCTTGTGTGAACTGAAAAGCCAGGAGAAAAGTCAGCAGGCATGGACCCAAGCAGTTTGGCCAAATCAGCTAAAAGTTTCTGTTACAATAAAACAAATGACTGTCACACACAGTCAGGGGCTAATCACATATAGAATGCCTCTATGCTAATTATGTAGATAGTTGTTTAAGTAGACACCTATTTCTATTTAGCAACAATCTACTGACTGAATTTCATAGGTTAAATCCAGTCCTAGTGCAACTGACGTTCAACATTGATTTTTATGCAGTAATGTCTTCAATTATTCACCTAGAATTTCATTTAGCAGTGAACACTGAGTAACACTGGCATTACCTTGGGGTGTCAGGCAGAACACCGTGCTCTAAGAGCTCATGAGCACTCCAGAAACAGAGGAGCTGCAACACTCCAGTGGCCAAAGCAGACAGTGCTAAATTAGTATCAGAACAGGGGCAGTCACAGGTACTGGCAGAACCATTTGCACTGGTTCTCTCCCAAGGGCTTGCTCTAGTTTCTTTCCATTCCATATTCCCCCCACAGTCAGTCCTGGCATCCCAACTGCCTCTCCCTGACCCTCAGACAGTCTGGTGGCTGTTTGGCCACAGCACAGTGATAAAATGAGGCTTCCAGCAGGGTTCACCTGGCAATTAGTCTGGGCATGAGAGGCATTCTCACTGCAATTCCCTTCCAGTACTCCAGGTAAGGTTTAGTCCTTCCTTGTCACCAGCATTTGAGTGGAGTGATAATCAGCATTGCAAACCCTGAGTTTCTCAAGGAGCAGAGGCACAGAGCCTTAATAAGGCCAAGGCTTCTTGTATCTTGTGTGTCTGAGGCACCTGCTGGGTTAAGCAGCACACTCACAAGTGATAGTGACCTCTAAATGTTAGCTTTAGGCTCTTACCTTTATAAGCCCATCAAGAGCAGCCAGAAAACAAACAAGAAAACAAAATATTATCTGAAAAATGCTTACCAAGAGAGCAGCACAAATAGGGCCATGGATGATGTAAAGCAGATGAGTATCAGAGCTGATCCAACAACTACAGAAAACAAACAGGAAAAGAAAAAAAAAAAGGCATTTATTAGCTTTTGTTTATTTTTTGCCTTAAAGAAAATATAAAAGTTTTGCAAAGCAAGCTGAAATGCTACTTACTTGTCATTATAATATAAACTTCTTGCAACGGCATGTATGCAGGCAGGGATCAGTGGAAAACCTGAGAAGAAAAACCAGTATTTTCTTCATTAGTAAACCTGGTTAATAACTAAGTAAGCTTGCATATCTTTCAGGAATCTTCTGTATTTTCACCTCACCAAACTATACACCTGCAGAGCAAATAAACTAACACAGACCAATTTAATCTTTCTTTCCTTACATTTCTTTCTGAGGGCTTTGGGAAACCTTATTCCCACTGACTTGCCAAGAAATCCACAGCAACACACAGGAAAGGCAAACCAACTTCTGACTTTCTAGAATGCAACAAGTGATCTTCATTAACAGGGCTGCCTTCCAGGCTGCAATCCACACTAACACCAAATGGGTAGGTAATGCTAAAATGGTGACTGCATACATGAGCACAGCTTTGGCAGTGTGACCAGTGGTGAGCGAGTTCTCACTGGTATTAGGGCAAAGTATCAAAACCTTGCTGGGTATTCAGAAAACAACTGTTGAAATTAGACTCAGGAAATCAAGCCAAAATAAAAAATTATAAAAGAATAAGCAAATTAGTCATCTGAGGCCCTTGACACTCTGGTGGCACCTGATCTTCAGGAGCTGCTGAGCACCTGTGACCTTCCAGCCACGTCTGAGCTGTGCCTGCAGTAGGAGTGACTCAGGCACCGAGTCACATTAACACAGCATCTGCAGAGAGCCTTCACTTTCACTTTGGGAATAAGCCCCTGTGCATTATGACAAGTGGCCAGGCTTGGCTTGTGAGTTTTGATACTGATACTACTTGAGATCTTCAGTTACAACTCTTCTGTGTTTGCTCAGTGAACAATACAGGTCAAATGGAACTGCTGGAAAAATAAATCCTCGGCCATCCCTAACTCAGTGTTGACCCTCCACCCTAGACATGGCGAGACTTCTCTGAAAACAAACATTCATTCCTGAATAAACATCTTGAGGTGAGGAACGATGAATAATTACTTCTTAAGGTCTTTTTTATAATAGGAGACTATTTTCTCTATACAAAGGAGGAGTCACTTCCTGACTCCAGAAATGCATAATCTCTCTCTCAGCAGAGATACACACAGCTTCCTACATTAATATTTCTAAGCTTGTTAAAACACTACAGACAAAGAATCAGGGTGTGCCATTGTCTCAAAAGCTACAGCTCAGAGAGGCAAAGGTATGGATGTTTGAAGGAGGAAGAGGCTGCATTGACCTGAAAATACACAACGTGAAATCACATACCCCAGCCAAGAAGGTAATACCACATCAAGTGCTGCTTCTCAGCAAAAACAGCCACCACAATCAGAGTGTGCAGGTAAATGCCTTCACACAGCATCCAAAAGTAGTTGCAACCCATCAGGTACAAGTAGATGAATTGTGACACTTTGCAACTAACCTGCAGGGGAAAAAAAAAGCAGAGTATAACATAAACTTTTAATCTAAAGAAATCTCAGAGCTTTATTTGCAAAGTGGAAAAAAATACCACTCGAAGTAATGTTACTTTGTTTTCCACTACAATTACATATTTATTTACTTTTTAAAATAGAATCTTCATGGCACTACAATCCCATTATTTATGGTGACATAAAACTAATACCTGAGTCTGGGTTTTCATTATTCATACATGAGGACCCCGAGATCCTCAAGTGTGGTAGAATGCTGTAATGATATTTTGCCTTCTTGCAAACCTTGCCACATTTAACCATTCCAAATCTTTAAATTATCTGATAACAACCACACAAGAAATGTTCTTTGATGTGGGTAATCTCCTCTCAGTTTTACCTATCACAACATATAACTATTCCTGAAAACAATTTGTTTTTTTTTAAATGCTTACAATACTAACAATTCTAACCTATTCATAACTGCACCCAGGGACTGAGAGCTTGCAGAAGGTTCTGGAGGAACCTGGCATTTATTCCTATTTAGCTTCATTCAAATATATTCTACAATTTAAATGCTACAATATGATTGATCATGAAGTCTAAAATGTGAAGTTGTGAACAAGGAACAACAGCTAACTTGCAGATTTGGTCACATGAAATCCTTTTTTTCCCTCCTTCCAACATATTTGGTTGTTCTATTTCTGCCACTTGGCTTAAAACAAACCAAAGCTCAGTATTGTTTTACCATTCTCTGCTACCTATCTCACTTGCTAATGATTATTAGCAGCTATCTCGAGTATGTATTTGAGGACACTGGTGACTGCTTCTACAGGAGAAAGAGAAATTATCTTTTTACTTGATTCAGCTTCTGGAGTTTTGCCCTAACTTCCAGAGAATTAAAATTTATCTTCCATGTCTAAATAACAACAAAGCCAGAGCTAGGGATTTGTTTGTTGATGTATTTCATCTTTAGGGTCTTGTGTTGCAAAAATCAATTGTTCTTATTTCAACTGAAGATGGCCAAGGTAAAGCCATGAGAAACTAGCAGACAGATCAAAAACACCTTGCAAAACATTTTTTCCTGCCCTTCCTTGGTGAATTCAGCTGTCAGCCTCCCTGATACCATCTAGAACAGGCTTTCCTGCAGTTGTTTCGGGGCAAAAGTGGCTCTGTGGAGCTGGGAAGAGGCATTCAGTAAGCTCGGTCTCTTCAAGCACTGTCACTGTTTCCCAGGCTCGGCTGTGCCATGTCCCGAGCGCTGTGAGACATCTGCTGTGTCACAAGGACTCGGGGCAGGGACGCCTCGACCTCGCTGCACACAACATTTCAGCAGCTCTGCAGCTCCCACCTCGCCTGCGCTGCTCACACACAAATAAACAAGGCTGTCAAACAGACTTTCACTTACTGGGTTAGTTGCAACTAATTCCTGGTTGTTGGCAACTGCTGTCAGTGAAATTATTGTTACAACAGAGTTGCAAACAAAAGAGAAAAACAGATTTTTATGCAGGGTAATCCTTTGGCAACTCAGGCTCCTAGAAAAGAGAAACAAGAACAAATAAGTACATGGGAGGACAACTATGTGCACCTGGGGACAACTCTGACATTTTGAAATGCTAGAGCTCTTGATTTTACTAACAAGGCTTACATCAACCCTTTCTCCAGGTCCAGAGCAAATTTAATACAATGACATAAAAGGTAGCACCTTTGCTTAAACACCAACAGGAAGAAAGCAAATACATTAGATCCAATATGTTTTAGTGAAGGACCTGCTTTGTAGTGGCCAGCTGAAAATGATTTGAATGCTGATAATAATTTTCAGAAGGATTACTTTTTTTGTTAGTTTCTGAAGAATTTCTCAATTACCTATCACACCTGAGCTTGATGAAGCTGTCTTACCCTGTTTCCATTTGCCCAAATCTTTTGAGGATAATTCCCTTTTACTCATATTCTTGTCATTTTCTTTCCTTCAGACTAAAGCTACAGAAATATCTAAATAAGGAAAATAATGCAAATCTCACCCTGATTTTTGTGTATAACTAAGTTATAAACAATTTATAGGCTATAATTATAAAATCATTAAAGAACTGCATTAAATTGTGTTGATTTCTAAGGTTTGCTTTTAACCTTGCAGTAAAAATAAAGAGAAAATATCTTTGGAAGGTCTGTTTTAAAAAAAAAGAAACCCAGAGATTCAACAATATCAAAGAATGTTGAACTTAGGTGGAGCAACTTTCTGTTTATCTGCCATTCTGGAGGAAGAAGGATAACTCAATGTACTCCAAGAGACAGGACTGCTTCTCATTCAAGTTTTTCCAGTGACCTCCTGGGTTGCTTCGGAGAAAGCAGCGACTGAAGGCTTTGCTGCAGCCTCTCTAACCACACCTGCCTGCCTCCAGGCAATGGCCAGAGAGGGAGTGCAGCTGATTGACACTTGGGAATGACCACTGGGGGAGAAAATCTACCACTTACACACATGCCCCTGCTGCTCCCTGAGAGAAATCAGAAACATTCACAAGGGCAGCAGGGGGACATGTCTAAACTGTCACCCAAGGGGGAAAAAAAATAAAAATCAGGCTTTCTGGCCTCTTCAAATAGCATGCCTGGCAGAAAAGATAAAGGGGGGACATCGGTGCTTTGTTTTTGTTTTGAGAGGATAGCAGGGAGAACTTTGTATTTTTGCAGAGAAATGCAGATATGGAAATATTCACAAAGGCTAGAGGAGTGAATTGAAAACTGGTGACAGGTGGAACAACAATCAAAGGAAAAAAAGGACAGTCCCAAAAGCCTGGCAATAGGGGAGATCTTGGCTGCATCCTTTGCAGCTCTCACAAGAGCAGTGTACAAAGCCCCCACAGACCCCTGGACTAAGCTCACAGGTTTGGGTACACACTGTGCAAACCCTGAGACAGCCACATCTAATATCAGGGGAAGGAAACCCCTCGAGAAACCAGTGCTGCCATTCAATGAGGACCTACAGGAAACTTTGATTGCCACATGTCATTTAGCTGGAAAAAATACAAAAGAAAAAGTCTCCAAAATATGGAAAACAGGGTTACATACGAATTAAGGGATAAAACAGATTCCATTAGGCTCTTTAAGATTTTGAGTCTCTTGTTTTAATGCCCCAAATGCATAAACTTTAATTATTATAACATGCAGGGTCTTTATGTTCTTTGAAAATGTATTTTTATATGTTTTTATTCCTGTATGGTTTACATATGAAAAGAGAGACAATACTAGATTCCAGCGAAGGGCTTTGTGTAAACAAGTCCTGAAAAACTCTGGAATTCTGTCTGGTTATTGTTAAGACTCAAGGCTCAGGCAAGGAAGAGCACGTACAGCTAATGGGGCCATCTCTCCGGGTCATCCCGCAGCTGTTCCTGTTGAATATTCAAACACACCCATCCACACCCACCTCCACCCATGCATGAAAGGATTGAAAGGATCACCGGACAAGAAACAAAAAGCAAGACTGATGACATTTAAAAACTAAGACTGTTTTTGGTAATAAAAGGATTTTTCCTAAGCTTCCCCACCCTCCCTCTTCTGTTATCCTTCCTATATTCCTTTTTCCTGACTGTTTTTCTTAATGACATAATATCCTTTAATCACTTAATTCTCATATTTATGATCTAAGAACATTTGAATGACCAACCCCTCAATTAAACCACGTGTATTAAAATAAAAGCAGACTTCCTATTAAATTACCTACTTCCCTTCCTATTTCAACTCCTGTATATCCTGGGAATTAGGGAAGAAATAATTTCTCCAATATTTCTCCAAAAAGGCTGACATTTTCAAAAGCCCCTAAGTGGGTTTGAGATCTAAGTTTTTATGGTACTTCAATACTGCAAAACCCAACCAGTGAGATCCACGTGTGCATCTAAGGGGAATTATCTGTTCAGATGACATTCCTGAAAGTGACTTAGGCAGCTCCTGCTCCATAACAATCCAATAATCAGTGCTTTGCCCACTCTCTCTTTAACACAGTGTTGCTCTCCTCCATGAAAGCTGTCATGGGCTGTGACACTGCACTCGAACAGCAGCAACTCCTTTACATCAGGTGGGTTTGTTTGGGTTTTTTTTGGCTGCTTTGAGTTTTGTTGCAGGGGGGGATGGGGGCATCTTTGAAACTATAGCTCCCCTTTATCCTAAGCCACTGCTTTTTCAAGTATTCTCTTGCCTCGTTCCTCATTCTTTATAAAAACCCTGCAACTATTTTAACATTTGTAACACCTGCATGATCTCAAGTATGGAACAGAATGAGAAAGCAGAGACACTGCAAGAAGTTACTTTCATGTCTCATAGATGAGTTCTCAGAGAAGTTCAGAGTTCCAAGTTTATGACCCATTTCATGCTGTTAAACCAAGAACTCCAATGCACTTGGGGAACACAACTCACAAACTGGACAAGTATTTCCAAGGAGAAAATTTTCTGAAGAGGAAACAAAATTTAAAATGCAAACATAAAATGCAGAGAAATTTTACTCCTGAAAAATAATTCAAGTCCCGAACAGTTGATATTTCCTTTGGGGGAAAGCTCCAAATTTCTAGTCAAATCTAAAGATATCCTAATGGTCAGAAATCCAGCAAATGTTGTCTGGAAGCTATCAGTCAACTTAGAGAATAAAGTTTTTGGGAATGACAAATTCAAAGACACCCCCCACAATAGCATGAAAAAAAAAAAAGCCACCTGTTAAAGCTATGAATAATTATCCAAGCTTTAGCTGATATATAATACATCCTGGTATTAATTTAGGTCCTTAAATACCCTTCTGCTACTAAAAATACTTTAGAGGAACTGTACATCCCAAGAGAACAGCTTGCAGAGGACTTTCTTTAGCTTCCTTTGAATTTTGTAATTTCCTTTTATATCCCAACATAACCACACTCTAGAAAATGTGGTTTGTGGGTCTGGATTCATTCCATACAGTTCTCTAAGGAAGGATGATACTGCTACAGAGAATAAAATCCCTGGATGGTTAGGCAAACATGACATTGTATGTCACAGGATGGCAGCAAAGCAGATCATCTGCTTTTGCACTAAGTGCCACAAGCCAAAGATGAAATTACTTTGGTTTTCATATTATGGTAAAGAAAAACCATGTTTGACTGTGAATTTATGAAATCATATCTACTCCAAATCTTTATCTTTTCCCCTGTGTTAAAGCATTTTCCTGTCACACTAGATATTTAGTCTGCTAAGCTTTGAGACATTTATTGCAACAGTACAGACCTTTTTTATGCAAAATCAAGGTTCTTAAAAGGACTCAGAGCCATTTCACACATTGAGTTTGTGGAAGGAAAGTGAATTTGGAAAGGGGAAGCATTGTTTTTACAGGTCATACAAAAATAAATTGATTAAAAACAATTATCTGTGTTTTCATCATAAAACAACATCGGAAGAAGCTGAAATGTCATCTTGATTACCGGACTTCAAAAGCAAGGCTACAAAGTGGAAACACTCCTGTTTGTCAGGGATCTGCAGATATGTTGTGGAAGCCTGGGGAAATAATGCACAGCTGAAGTGCAAGCACTGCTTTCAGCCAGATGTGACTGAATGGGGGAACTGTTCTTTTGTCAGCTATCAGCTGCCTCCACCTGATCAAAGCCCACAGCATGAGAAAAGCAGAATCCCTTGCCAGTGTATCTGCTACTCCCATGTAAATGTCAGGAGGAAATGGAGGCAGGGGTGAGGCAGCAGGGTGCAGTGGCAGGAGCAGTGAGTGTGAGCAGCAGATGTGTTTGCCAAGGAGAAGGGATGCCCAAACCATTAAAGCAGGCCAGGCTGACAAGGGGAGCCCATGCTGGGCATGGCAGCAGCCAGCACAGGAAACAACTTGTCTTTCTCAGCTCTGCTCACGTGGCAACAGTCCTGGTTTCACCTTTCCACCAGGCCTCAACAGCTTCTTAAAGGAAAAGGAAGAGAAAAGGAGTCTTTCACAGGGAAGGAAAGAACATTCACCAGATATGAAGTAGCAAAACTGATTTGAAAAGGCCTGTGTATGATATTAGGAGCTGTTGTGACAGTGGTGATACACTGCTCAAAGTTCCTTTCAAGAAGGTGACACAGTAACTTTCAGTCAGCAGAGGATGTGCCTGTCACACACAATACTGTGAATCAAAAAATGGGATTATTTTTATTACTCTCATTTCTACTGTAGCTCTTAGCCTTACTTTCCTTACAGTTGTCATACTTTGTGGGTACTGACTTTGGAATGTTACTGTACCTATCAAATGTCATCTCTGTTGTGGCTTCCACTTGCTCTTTAGTTCAGTTGGCATAACACAGAACTATAGATCATCCTGACTTGGAAGAGACCCACAAGGGTCATTGAGTCCAATTCCTAGTATCCATACTGTAATTTATCACTAAAAAAAAATCCATACATCACAAACCCAAAACAAACATTTTCCCATTTCCTGTTTTCAACATATTCTACAGTTTTTGGGTTGCAGATTTTAGATTTCTGAGAAAAGAAACCTCACCTTTTGTTACAGTATAAATTCTGATGCCAAACCTGTATACTGGCTTTCTTCACCTTCCTGCTCCATCTAATTTCATTTGGATGGCTGGTGTTCCAAAGTACTGAAACCGGGAATGTGGCAACCACTGGTATTTGATAAAGGATTTTAAATATACTTACTTAAAATAAAAGAATATGCCAAGAGAAATCAGCAGTGATGCAATTGAAAGGCCATGTCCAATGATGGCCAAGTAATACAAGTTCAGAGCAGTCTGCAACACAAAAACAAAGCCAAGTGATTCAGACAGAGCTACTGCTGATAAAGCCCATATTTATACATCTCTTCTGCAGTTAGAGTGACTATGATAAAAATAAGAAAACAACCCCAAAACCATTTCAGGTAATGATGGAACAAGTCCAGAATCCTGCCAAACAACATCCTATTAAAATCTCTCTCCACAGGGAACACAGCAGATTAATTGAAGAAATTGCTAAAATTTACCTCTTACCAGTTAAAATACCAAGTTTCCAATATACAGTGCTATGGTTTCTTTCTGAGTATTTATATAAATCTATCTGTTTAAGTTCCTGTACTGGGTGCATTGCTGTCTGAGGCTTGATTCCTCTCTTAACACAACTCCTAAGTAAAACATGTGCTTCCTATATGAATTTATGGTTTTTTTCCCCATAGAATGTTTTTTCTCAGCATTTAAAGATACTTCCTTCAAATTAAGCTGTGATTATGGTACTGTAAACTCAGTTTTTATTGAGCATTTAAGGAAGGGCATGAAAAAAAACAAACAATGACTCAAAAATCGTGAAGACTAAACATGTTAAATAAGCCTACAGCCAATTATGGAACTATGAAAATCTCAGTAGACACAAAAGGTAAAAAAAAGGAACAGGTGATTTTATATGAATATGTTCATGTTATCATTAATTCTTGTAGCTAATACATTATTTAACTAATTAATCATATCACAAAGTAACAAACATTTGCTTTCAGTCATGGAATCTATCTTGCAAGAAACTCTTGCTGCATTAAATGTAAGATTATTGTTTGGCACAGAAGGAAATGAAGATTTTCAGGTTAAACCCTATACTCTCCCAGTGAAGCACAACTATTTGGGTTCCACAGGGAGAGGTAGAGCACAAATCCAAATGCTCACATACTGCCAACTCTGTGTATCCCCTGAAATTATCATTCCAAGTTAGGACAGAATAAATGCAGCTTGCTGTATATCCTGACTTTTGAGACAATATAAACAGATTGCAGGTAAAGCTTTAAGTAGGTTGTAAGATGACACAAAGGTAACTCTTCATATATGCTAGAAATTTTCAAATTATAATTATTTTTAAAAATGAGATAACTTCCTTAAGAAAAAAACACCAACAAATGGCAATGCAATAGGTATAAGTGGAACTTATTGTGAAATTTGGAAGTGAGAGAAATCAAGCATTACCCCAAAATGCTAAAATCTGTATAAATGACAATAGCCTTTCTATGACATGTCCTGTACCACCCCCTCGCTCAGTGACCAATCCAGGCAGAGGTGCACTTTAAAGATCTAGAGGTGTCCCCACAATTCAGAGCAGGCACAGAAGGGTGGTACAGCAGGAACCACTGAGGGCAGTAACAATGAGGACACCCACAGTTACTGTGCAGTGTCTCACCTGCCTTCCAAGCAAAGTGAAGAGATAATGCTGCTGAGCAAAACAACACAGAGAGCTGCAGCCAGCAGCAAGGCTTTCTTTGGAGCTGTTATTCCATACAATGGCTTCAGATTTGTGACAGATTTGAAATACGCTGGCAGAACTGCCCAAAGGAAACTACCTCCTTACTCATAAAGAAAGATCATCACAGATCTGCTCCTTTCTGAATAATACCTTCCATTCCCAGCCAAATATTAACAATAATCAATGAATTATGGCAATTCTGCTAATAGTATTAAACTGCCATTAGCAAAATTAAAGTCTCATGGTTTGAGAAAAAGCAATAATAAAGTGCCTTATAATCATCTACAATCATCTTATGCCCAATGTGGTTTTTAGGGAAGTACCCCAAGGCATTCAACAGCAATGGTGCAGGCAGTCAGAAACTCCATTACACACCAGATTTCTTGACACAGTCTGCTATTACTGAGCCCTTTAACATGATGTCCAAATTAATTTACAGCCTGTCCTGGTCTGTAGTTTACAGCCCTGGTTCTTAGGAATTCACAGTTTCAATTTACTGCTTCTTCCCATGACTGAGTGTTTGGTAAACACAGGGAATATTAGTGGACATACAGTTGGGGAACAGGGCAAAATATGCAGTTTTGGCCATTGTATCCTCATATATCACATAGTATCTCAAAGAGGTCATTTAGAGGTTTTTTTTTTTTCTTTTTCTATATCTTTTAATGGATGGGCACGTTCAAGATGAAGTCTATAAAAATAGCATCTATACACAGACCCACACAGGTACGTGGGGGGACAGAGCCTACTTTTGATAGGGAAAGGAAGTATAGGAAACTACATTACAGAAAGTTGCCTTTTGAAACTTGTAAAGATTTTCAGTTCAGTTTCTTGACACTGGTATCGTGCACTCAGTCCTTTCCTACCTTCACTTTTTCATGTGTATAGATGTTGCACTGGGTGTAGTTTGTCCACGTCCTGTTGCTTTCTGGGTGTCTAAACCAATTCCCGTTTGGATCACAGATCTTCGTAACTTTTTCTGCAATCAAAGTTGACGGAATGAAAAACAAAGGAAGAAAAGTGAAAGAAAAATACAGCAGTCAGCACTGAAGTTCTATTTCCTGATGCCAAGTATTTAATAAAGATTGGCAAACAAATGACAGCTTTATTAATATGACTAGAGAGACTTTGCTTGTTACTATGAATTCTGAGAAACTTGAGGCCGTTGCTTTTGCTTGGCAAGAGAAACCGATGATGTGATTTTCCTTAAGAAAACAAATAGATTTTCCTTCTCCAATCCATTAAGTATCAAAATACATTGAACTAACTGTTAGAGAACTACCAGATGAAGTGACAAGAATATTTAAATGGCTGGTTTAACATCCAAGATGGAAATTAAAGCCTAACATCCTACCACTATAAATTAGTATTGGATAGGTGGGAAAACATCAATAGCAAAACTGCTTAAGATCCAAACTGGGAAATTGCTGGAAACACAATGCTTTCTATCACCACATAGAAGGAGGCATGAAGAGACCCTGGGAAATACAAAGTGCACAGAAAGAGACAAGACTAGAAATCCATGACATTTTCCACATGCTCACAAAGCTTAGCCCACAGAAACAGGAAATGATTCAAAGTGGGAGAAACTCTTTGTCAACTTCAACTTCTAAATTGAGGTAAAAGAGTAAGTCACGTTTCTGTTTGTCTGTCAGAAAAGCTCATCTCTAAGAAAAAAAGAAGTGTGATCTAACTTTAATTCCTACTTCATAATTTACAGAATCCCTCAGGGACACAAGTTCAGAAAAGAAAATAAATAACCTGTCAATTTTCTACGTAACAAAAGGAAAATGCAAATAATGCGTCTTGAGTTTCTGAAATCCTGGAGCATTAATGATTTGAGTGAGGCAAACAAGCCCCCAGAGCCTCATTTCAGTGAGAAATACATTGATGTAGAAGTCAATGCACTCATACCTGATGGGTTGAAATCCTGAAAGTAGTCAGGACAACGCTGCACCGACACGGTTCCAGCAGCAACATCACTCCAGCACAACCAGCCATCCCAGGTCCTGTTACAGTAAGGACCTGCAAACAGATAGAGACATGGGAATAAAATAACTCTTGTTTCAGAATAGCCTTTCAAAGGTAAGATGTAGGACTGGGTGGGTTTGCAGCAATGGGAAAAATAAATAGAAAAATAGGATTTAGCGTTGGTTGGTTAAATTGTCACTTAACAGAGATAGTTCCTTATGCATACATTTCTTCGAACACATTTCAAATTTTCTTCTCATTCCCCTTGAAATAATGGCCTACGTCTACAATTTACAAACCTCAGATCTAGAACACAGTGGGCAAAACTCCCAAAATCGATTCATACTCAGTAAGGTACCTTAGCAAAGAACCTCACACTTCCAAAGCAGTTTTTACTGAACTTTTTTATATTCTGGATGTATACCAAGCCTGTACATATGTTTGCTTGTTCATAGAAAACACAGTGGTATCCCAGAAGCCATGAGAAAGCCTGGCTGGGAAGCAGCCACAGCTGCTCTGCCTCAGGCTGCGCTGAGCCTGCAGCGGTCACTGTGGACAAACACTTCCCTAAGTGTCCCAGGAACAGGGAATCCAGTGTCCCTCAAGAGCCTGTTCCAATGCCTCATTGCTCACACACATTTCAACATCTAAAATAAACCTCCCTTGAGAACAAGCTGGCATTTTATAAACAGCTTCTTTCCCAAAAGGCGCACAGAAAGACTGACCATCTCTACCAATTTGAAGATGTTTTTATTATCTCACTTCAGTTTTCTTTTAAAGACTTAATAATGTCCCCATCTCAAAGGCTGCAGTTTTCAAACGTTGTGTAATTCCTCCTCATCTGCAGATTTTCCAATTTGTGCAGATCCTCCTGAGGCTGTGAAGCCCCAAGCTGGGCATAAGCTTACACTGCCATACTTGTATCCATTTCTGACCTCCAGGCACCCAGCTCCTCCAAAGAATCATTTCAGAAGAGAAAAATCTCTTTGTAAAAGAACACGGTTACCTTTCCTTGCCTCAAAAGCCATTCAGTATTTCCAGAAGCTACCAAGTGAGTACAGCAACTCACTGTGGGGAGTGGTGGAGGTCAGCTCTGAGTGACTCATCAGGAAAAGCAATAATGACACTCTCACAACCCTCAAAGCAGGGAAACTGTGTGGATTAAGATACTTACAAGTTTTAAAGGCAGATGAGACCAGGCAGACAGAGGTATTATAAGAGCATGAAATGAAATAAGGTGGTAAGATTAATTAGTCATGATTTTTTAATATAGATATCTATTTAAATTAACATTTTCTTAACTCATCAGAAAGAAAAGCTTTGTGTTATAACACAAGTGATGTTATGGGCAGATAATATATTACTTCATGCATTCCAAAGTGATGTTTATAAAAAATTGGGCAAATATTGTTACAACCTGAAAAATAATTGCTAGCGAGACAAGAAAGCAATGTAACTAAAAGATCCTGAATTCCTGTAATTATATCTGTTTACCACTTGCTTTAGTAAAACCTCACGAGGAAACGATCTGTACCTTCTTTCTTGTGGATAGGGTCTTGCATGATCTTCTGGTAGCATTCGTACTGCGCGGTCATGATTTTATTCCGTGTGACACTCAGCTGGACAAAGTCCATTGTCGTGTTCTGGTGCCCCTCAGATGGTGCAGCAGTGGCAAAGAACTAAGAGGAAAAACACTTCTTTTAGCAAACCACGTGCAAGCTCCAACATAATTTCCAACATGAATCTTTTCAAATATTATCCTTTAAATATCATTTTACTGAAAGAGAGTGATCTTCAAATCTTATTACTGACAATATGATTTTGTATTTTTCTGGTTAATTTAACAATTCTTACTACTGAATCTTGGTAAATGTCTCCTGAATGAGCATGGGGGAGGAACAATTGACAAGATTTGTAAATAATAATGGCAACATGCATAGAAAGTACTGAGATAGTCAGAAGCATATGAATAACTTCTGTAAAAGCCAGTGAAATACATCAAAGTTCAGTCTAAAAGACATTACAGTCAGATCCTTTATGAAAAAAGACCTTCAGTGCATATATTTTATGCACTGAAGCATTTGGCTTGTCCAGAGCTATTTGGTTTCTCTGTAGTCTGGTGAACCATAAAGTCAACCCTCAGAATAGAGAATGGTATTCAAAAGACAAGGCATCCACTTTGATAGTTACTAAAATGAAAAATTAAAAAATATTAGGAACGTTGATCTTGGCCAAAATCTGAACCTTTGAATTGAATTTTTAATAGTAATTAAATATTTTATAGGAAGCTACTAAGCTTCACAGAAAAACAAAGCTGCAGATTGAAATACTGTACCACTGTTCTACAAGGGATGAAATTAAAATTTCTGAGGATGTCTCTGAATCTCATTTAGTCATCTCCTCCTCCTCCTGGGGTCTGCAGGGTACTGCTTCTAGGTCACTTGTCCACTGAGCCAGCAGAGAATATGGTGGATTCAGAAGAGGTAAATACTACTTCTCTTCCTTTGCCAAAGGAATTTAAAGGACAACAGAAGATAAAGATCCTGTTGTGCAGAAGCTAAATTTGAACACAAGATTAGTTCTTTCTGCGTTTCCATATTAATAATTTCTATGGTGCTCTGTACAGGGTTGTTAAAACTGGAAGTGATTTTAAAAATGCATAAGACTCACCATAGTAACAGATAAGAAGAGCAGCAAAAATGAGATCCAGATTTTTGTCATTTTTATATCTAGTGCAGTGAACTTTATGATGTAGCGAATGAACTCAAACTGCAATGGAAAAAAAAATAGGAAGAAATTTAGCAATTAATGAAAGCCAAAACTGATAAAAGATTTTCATACTTTCTTTCTGAACTAAAACTGATGGAGGTTGTCTCCACTTTTATTCATGCCCAGTGATGCCATGTGAAACACCCAGGGAAGCACAGTATGGTGTCAAAGCAAGGCACACAGTTCCTCAGCACTGAACTCCAGCAGCAGCATTTTCCTGCACTGCTCCTCCTCGGCCTCAGCCCCTGCAGAGGCTTTGTCTGGGGCAGGTGCCTGGTACCAACCCCACAGAAACAGCCCCGAGGCACAACCTGCACTGGGTGCCATCTCTGCCTTGGGCAGCCACAGCAAGCTGCAGCTTGGTTAACTTAAACTACACACAGACTCTCAAACACACACAATTATTTCCCATTTTCTTTATACGTCCTGATACTTAATTTTCCCATTTCTAGAATCTAGTAAGAAGCTAGCCATCTTACTAGCTTCTTACTATCATCTTCATATCATTCTAACCAACCTAGTAAGAAGCCATGTCGTCCTGAACTCACAATTTTGCAAGGATGACAGTATCAATGCAAGAATTAATTGTGAGCTGTAAAATAGTTTCTGTATCTGCAGTAGCTGTAGTTTCTTTATCTGTCACTGGAAGGAAACGCAAATACCCAAGCCAGCTATGAGCACCCTACACTGCAGACTCTTCTTGGAATTGATCCTTGAAGTAAAAAATTCACGGAAAGCATAAAATATACACAATTATTTATGAAGCATGTAGATCATCTATCTTTAGTGTAACCCCGCTGAGACAACTGACTCGAAAGGAAGGGAAATGTAAAAGATATTTGCCTTTTAATATTTCAGTGCCCTGAAGTATCCTGAGAAAATCACAAAGCTGAGCCTGGAACTGAGGTAAGAGCTTTTCTTCTGATTGCATTGTGGAAAAAGACCTCTGCATACTCAGTTTAGTTATTACAACCAAACCACATTCCAAAAATCCAAGAGTCTCACTGCAGCAGCATTAATGAAGCTATTTGCAACTAAAATAAAAGCAATAGCATGTGCATGAGTTTAGCTCCCAAGTCTCACACTGTGATTTAGGACACAAGCCTCACATGCCCAAAGCCCCTCACGCAGCTCAGAGACCCTGCTGCCAGTGAACCCAGAGGGCTGTGGGTGCTGCACCTACACACAAACCTGTGTCCTGACCACATTCCCCCTCACACCACACTTGCTCTCCTCTTTGGAAGTTTTTCTTATGCAGCAGCGATGTGCTATGAGAGACTGGGGGATGGCAAACAACTGGCAGTACACAGATGTAATTGTACAAAATTGTACATTGTACAACTGGCCAGCAGATGTAATTGTACAAAAAGCTCATTTTTTAAAAAAACACCCCCGTTTTAGTCACAAAAAGCAAGCATTTGACATTGCTACTTTTCTGCTTTCACACTGGGACTGGGTCCTCCTAATACAACTACAATACAATAAACAGCATCTTGTAGGACATGTAACTACCAGATATGAAATCACTGCTGTTTATTGTACAGCCTGATACAAATACAGTAAATGTGTGGTGTCTGTTTAACCCAGAATAAAACTGTATCTGTAATCTTCCTTCTATTTTTACCAGTGGCATACAGTCCTGGAACACTGATTGCTGCACATTGCACAGGTGAGGCTCTGAAATTCAAATCTGAAGGCTTTTAAACACTTAGAGGAACACCAATTAGCATACATGAAATATATCCTCAGTTTGAGCTACTACTTCCCTGGAAAATCCATGATAAGAACTAAAGTGAACAGATAACTGTAAAGACCCTGATCTGTTAACTAAAGAGAAATATAAATATCTTTGTGTAGTGACTAAAGCTTGACTTAAACCAGATACCCAAATATATCTAAATTAACAGAAGGGAAATATTAATTTAATTCTGCATGACAACCCAGGGTAAGGGTGATTAATTCAAACCTATCACAAGTTTCATTCATTTACAGCTGTGTCTTTTCCTAGGGGAAAAAACCCTGACCTTCTAAGGAAATTGGAATTAATAACTTACTGCAAAGTAAGTCAATAATCTTTTCTCTCCCAAGTATGACAAAGCACATCTGTGCAGGGTTAAAATCCACAAATGATGTGCACAGGACAAGCCAAGAGATGAACCAAGTAGAAAACGGCACCCATAATTTAGTGTATGTTTTTCTATACATATATAGAAGAGTTCAAAACAATTTTCTCTACAATAGTTCCAAAAATCCTTATGCTAAAACTATTTTTGGATGGAAAATTTAAAATGCATGTTTTTATACTGCTCTCACTTGCTTATTTTAGCTTATCTAAAAGATACAACATCCCATAAACAAACAAAGAAATTATCTGCTTTGATTCAGAGTCCAAGTTTATTTCTGTTTCACAATATCAAAACTCATCCCTTAGCACAGCTCCTTTAATGACCCAAGTCTTTTCATACCTAGTGGTTTTGTAGACATTTCCTATCAACTGCTCCAGTATCTGCTGTTAAATTATTAAATCTTCCCAGGAGATAAAATGTTAAGTCAAGAACGCACTCTGTGCTGTCCACTCATTTCCCTCAGTTGCTAACATATAGAGAGAAAAAAAGCCCCAACCACTACCTTTTTCATCACTACTTGTGGGCTTTCAAAACACAGGATGAAAGTCATTCAGATGCCTATCTGAACTGCAGGAAAGCATTTCTTCCATCACTACATGAATTCATTCACTCAACATTTATTCCAGTTAGTCTGAATCAGACATTTCCAAGGAAAATTAAGAACTTTCTTAGGGATGGACAGCATTATATTCCATTGACTGGGGAAGCAAGCCAGTACTGCTGAGAAAGTCAGGCTGCTTTTATTAACCATCTGCTCTGATAAGATACAAACCAAACCTAATTCCCAGAAATTTCTTTCCCTCTCAGAGCTGGAAGGTATTAGGCACAGAAGAAATTAATAGGAAAAAGAGACCCATTCATAGGTTTCCTTAAATAATGAAACATCTTCCCAAGTTGTTCTGCTATTGTAAGTGACAGGTCCACTGTGGGGCAGAGAAAAGAACTGTATTGGATTGAGATTAATCTGAGTGTCTTGAATGGATCCCTTGACTCCACTCTGTGACCATGGGAATCTGCACAAAAGCCAGCAGGACTAGGATTTACATGGCAGGTATTGACTGAAACTGAGGGGGTGTAGACAACACTACAGCTACTGGCAGTCCTCTGGCTGAACTATTTTCCCAGTAAAAGGGAACATCAGTGAGAAAAGAATGGGGAATTATAACAGTAAGTTAGACCTTCCAGATCTTTGAAGTATCATTTTTATTTCTGGTTCATGTTTGTGCATTTAGTGAAGACTGGGATAACTTAAACAAAACAACAACGGAGCTGCCATTAAGGATACTCCCAAGGCCTACGCTGTGTTTGTCACTGACAGCAGTGACACCTACTGAAGAAGGAGGAACTAAAAGGGAACTGCAAGCTGGACTTAGCTAAAATAGTCCCTGGTATAGCTTTAACAGATGTTCACATTTCTCTTCCTCCTGCTTTCTCCAGAGCCATCCTGCCTCATCAGCTGTTTCTACTTTTAACTTTTCCCCATCCTCCCAAGAATAAGTGGCACCCTTGCTGAGCTCCAGACACTTCCCATTTCAACCATACAGTAAAAAGGTTAAAAGAAGCAGTCAATAAAGAGGAAAAAACCCTTATTTTTGAACTTGAAAACCACATTTAGTACAAAACAAAAAACACAGGTAGCTTCCACCTCAAACAGTTCTCAAGTCTGACTTCAAGTAAGACTGCAACTCTGTGGGAGTGGGACAGGAGGGAGAGCCTTCTTATGTCACTGCAGGTCTGTCCATAAACACCCAAACATTTTTCACTAATTTGTAATCTTTGATTTGCCCGGAAGCCAACAAAACAACCATTCCAATGCCATCAAAGCCACAGAGCTTGTGCAGTGTACATGATATACCCTGCAGTGTGCTAAAACCTTGTAACACTGAAGTTAAACACATTTGCATACAGATGTATAAGCTTCATCTCTCACTGAAAATGGGGCCAGCATGGCTATTTTCTTTGTTACTTCTGGTTCTTTTTGGAGGGAGGCATACAACTTGAAGTATTTAAAACCCCAGACAATCTTTGGATGTTTCAGCCCGAGATGAAGGCAAAACCAACAAGCTGGAAAATGCCCAACACTTTTCAAAGTGTCCCTAATTTGAATTGCTGTTCAAATTGCACTGTTAATAAAAAAACTCCCCCAAACCAACAAGACTGGTAGCCTCAAATGGAACTGCAGATAGAGCCTCCACTTGCATCTTCACTCACATAAATTTTCTGGGAAATACGTCTCTGACCAAAAGGGCTTTGCAAGTGGGCAGCACCAGCCAAACAATAACACACACCAGCTTCATTGAGTCCTGGAAATGGACTGCAAAATCTCCACACTTATATTAGAGAACAATGCAAGGCAGTGTGGAAATCTTCCTATTTGGGTAATATGCTTTTAATTCTGAGGGAACCACTTCTGCCAGGATTTGAACAAACAGCTCAGTGGTATCCACAGCTGTATGTGTGGTAATTACTTCATCCTTATAATAATTACGGAGCTTAAAAGTGAAGCTAAATAAAATAATGCCACACAAACATTCTCTACCTTTCTTTCCATGAGTTTCTCCTATGAAGCAGCTGTGGCACAATGGCATTTACTGTCTTCTTGAGGATTAATAGAAATAAACATAGTGGCATATCTCAATTTAACCCGAGTTGTTCTACAGCAACTTCCTTGTGCAGGTGGCAGTTCAGCTCTGTGGGAGAAAGTCCTCACTGCACAGTTCCTGGGCCATGTGCTGTGCTGGTCTCATGGCACGGGGCTGTGCAAGTCAGAAATTAGGACTGGCTCACAAAGATGTTTCACATCTTGTATTCTCTTTATTTGCATGCTTTTTGCTTTTGTTTTTGCATCAGTCTGGTTGCATGCCAGAAGCCTTGCAGAGATTGCAGAACCATCTGCATATAAGATTGCACAGATTAAATTACTCCTGGGTGCTTCTTCCCATGAATAGCTTTTGGCAACCATTCAGATAAGTTTTGTCACCTGCATGCAACAGAAATTACTAGCAGTAATTGGCAACACTTGTGGCCAGTTCCAATAACACCTAAAGTTATAAGAAGCTATCACACAGTGATGGTGGTGCTAGTTTTCCTCTATTTTCTAACACTTCTTTTGTTCAGTTCACAGCTGGGGATGATACTGTAAATTATTCTGTGGAGAAACATGGGCTATGGAGGTCCAGTTAAAATCCAAACCAACAAAACTCAGAAAGAAATGCCACCACAGCAAAGCTCTCCAAATAAGACTTTGGAGGAGGGAATGTCTACAAGGTTCTTCCCCTGGCATATTCTGCAATTTCTGCCCTTGGTCAACATTACTCCTCTCCGCAGAGCAGAGTGCAGAGCAGAATTTTTGTGGTTTTGTCCATCACACCAATTTTTGCTCTTTAAAACAGGAGTTCCACTGATATAAAAGGTAAGAGTATTTCCTTGTTGCTTTTACACTGAAAAGTCATCTCTTAGCCCTTGTTGCTTTCCATGCTTTCCCTATAAATGATGAAGGCTCTACCCCTCCTTGTCCAGTATGATGAACTTCCTACTGACTTAAGGACACATGGAGCCAGCAGGACTGATCATGCAATGCCATGTGGAAGAAGGGCAGGGACTCAATGAGGGTTACAGTGACAAGTCAGCAGGGTATTTAAATGTGCCGAAGAAATGCAGCAGATGAATTTTAGAAATATCAAAGCAAAGTAAAATTATTTATCTCTCTGGAGGAACTAGTCAAGTATCAAGGCAACAGAGATTCTTTAAAGATTTAAAGTCTTTACCAAGAGACTGCTGAGGCTTTACTCTCAAGAGATACAACTGTCATTTCCAAGAGTTTATAGTTCTTAATGCCGCCAGAGTTTCCAGTGAGTGCTATTTGACTACTGTTGTGTAAGCACATTATTATGCTTATATTACAAGCTTAACCCTTTTCACCCCACAGCCCTAACCCAGCTGTATGTGATGCCTAAAATCCATCAGCATAGCTACATATGCTCCTAGGCATAACTCACCAAGTTCAGTTCAAAGTTCTGTAAGCCACTGAAATTCCATAGCAATCACTCAAGCACAAAGCAACTGTGAAGGGAGGCTGCTCTGCTGAACAAAGTTCTGTAAAAATCCACTATCAAACATCCTAGAAACAACTATTAACAGAAATGAAGATGGCAAACAATTGAATGACTAAATTCCAACAGCTGATGGATCAGGATGATTTAGGTCTTCTACTTCCCTTTATAAATTTTTTTTAAACTGTATTATATTCCTGTTATAGCAATTTAAAACATGGGTTGAAATGTATCCAATAAACTTTCCTGAAATTTTACTTCTTCCAAAACAACTGCTCCAATGTTCCAATTAACACACTATTTTAAATAAAAGGGAATAGCTCATGACATTCATTCTTTTCCATGGATTTCATGCTATTACAAGTTGGAGAGCTCCCACATTGTTACTAGGTATATAAGTATAGTTCCAGTATACATTTATAGAGTTCCCTGGATACATTTATATATGGATGATACTTTTAGCCATAGCATTTAATTTTAGGTATCCTGGCCAGGAGCAGAGAGATGCACTCAATGAGCCTCATGGTCAATTTCTGCTTTAGAAATCCTATGATGAATGTAAAAAATATGGTATAGCCCTCCAAAGAAAATTTCTCTATCTTCAAGCAAAGTTATTTCTGTTTTGAATTAAAGCAAAGACACAGTGAATTTATGAATTCACAAATGGACTCTAGGACTGTATAACGCCCCTTGTTCAGATGCTGAAGTGGGATTTTTTCCCAGCCACTGCTGTTTAAAAGCTGCAGAGTGTCCTGCTGCTCTGTGTGCCCCTTTCAGGCAGTTTTTTATATTTGAATGACTCCGTTTGATGCTGTTTACCAAGTAATGACCCAAAAGAGATCCAAAGGTTGCTTTGTGAAAATGTTTACGGCATGAAGTAATTTTCTCAACTGGCTGAGTTTTAAAAGTTTTTTGTTATTTCTTCATTGACACATGCTAATTTTACAAGAACAGTATTTCCACAGTTCAAAGACTTTTTTCAAGGTCAGAACAAGGCAATGGGAATGGGAAAATTGGTTAAGCAAAATGTACCAGGACTTTTGGTTTTTTGAGAGTTTACCACTCGGACTTTTTCTCATTGGCCCCAGCCCAATTTGGCAGCTGAGCATATCCTATGAAACTTACAGGTTTTACATCAGTTTCCTTTAGCCTCGCATTCAGAAGTGTGAATATTTATACACAAACACATTCTCATTCAGTTATAAATAAAGCGATAAAGTTTCAAAATGTGATTTTTTAATGAAATTGTTAATTTTCAGGTGGACTGTGGCACAGCAACAGCTGAGAGCAGGATGGGGAGGGAGCAGGTGGCCAGGAAAGGGAACTGCTTTTGCCAGGATAAACAAAGTGCTGGTGCAGCCACTGCATCAGAACCGGTGTCCCAACTTTGGGTTCACCTTTGGTCAATGACTTGAACAGAACTGATGAACAAAGTGTAGAGAGAAACTCTTCATGGAAATGTCACAAGCACTGTAGTCTTCTGATTTTGTGTTGCATTTCTTTCTTTTACTTAAAAAGCACCCCAAACAACAACAAAAAAAGACCCAAAACAGACTACAGCAAACTAAAATGTACCTAAGGCAGCTTTCACTGGCAATAATTTTAGTCTGGCTAAAGATGACATTTCAAGTGCAAAGTTCATGCTAAATATTAACATTTTCTCTCATGAGATATTTCTGATGCATTTCCAAATAATCCAAAAAACTTCAGGTAAATTTAAGGCAGCTTTAGAAAAGTTCAGCTTTTTATATTTATTTAAAACAAAATAAACCACCAGCTACTTCAAAGCCTTTACCAGGTCAACCTAAGTCACCACAGTTCAGAACATTTCCTCTTAAATTTAAAATTTCATATGCCAGAAGTCAAAAGTGCAAGCTCTGGAATATTTCACCCTTTGAATATTAGACAATACATGTTATACTCTGCTAAATTATCAAAACTACTAATCCATCCTGTAGAAAAGCCAAGAACAAGCAGGAGCCAAAACCAACCCTTTGAGTTCTAGTAGACTGCAGCTTGTCTCCTTTGCTTTAATTAGCAAATCTGTCCCATGTTTTTCCATCTCTTGCATTACTAAAATGGCACTTCCACAGCAAGTGGGTTAAGTTGGGCTCACACAGGGTATGCCGGCTGTAAAGGAGTCTGTGAGACTCAAGAAAGTTAAACCAGAGGTAGTTAATTTCTACAGTACAGAAGGAAATTACCTGCCATACATTTTTCAAGTCTATACCTGCATATTGGTACATGCACCTGTACTCAGAACAGGAGAGAAGGGCAAAGGCTTGGGAATGACTTCTCATGGAAGAAAATAAAGGATGCACTCAAACGACAGACTAAGAACACAACAACATCAAAGCTTTCCTCTTTACATTTAGAATCAGAGCTTGCCTTTTAATCACATATACAGGGAGACAGGCATCTCTCTCTTTCTCCTCACAGACTATCTGCAGAGATCATCTTAAGGTAGCCATAAAGTAGGCAGTGATACAAGGTTTTCCTATCCTCTGCCCACATTTCCTTCAGAGGATGTCTACCGAGATATTGCTAAAGTCAATGATATTTTGCATTAACAGTATTTTCTGTCAATCTGAGGTAACATTAATTTTGACAAACTGAGCAAAGTATTACCCATCGTTGTTTCTAAGTCTTCTAAATGGAAATGACTGTCAGCTTCACCCACACCCTGCCACACCCACAGGAACATCGACATAAGCAAAACTCTGACAGGCTGAAACATCCAAGAGAAACACTTTGCTAGAGATGTTGTCAGTTTAAAAGTCAGTTACAGGATCAAAGCAATTAACTAACCAGCTTAATAAAATGAGATCCTTGAAACAGAGGCAAACTGCTACCCAGTGATGGCAGAAACCCTTCTCAGCATTTGGCTGATGCATTCCCCATTCTGATCTGGACACAGAGGGCACAAAACAACTGGCATCCATATAAACATGAGTCTCATCTTGTTTTGTTACATACAATCCCCCAAAGGACACTTAGGACTATTTGGACAGGCAATGGCATCTTCAACCACCTAGAACATATTTAAGTGTTGGTCTTCATGAACTATCATTATCCATGTGCACTTACTTTTAAAAGAGTAATTTCCTTTTTACATGAGCTCAGTCTTTTAGTCTGAATAAGAGTATCTAAGTAGAAATCTTTAGCACTAACTGAAATACTACATTTCTGTATATTTTCTGAAATACCACTTAGTTAAAATCTCTTTCACCTGAAATTGTATATAAGCCTTACCTGAAAGTAAGAAGCTAAGTCTTTTCTAATTTTCAAATTTGTCCACCAACTGCCTCTTGAAGTCTTAATTCACATTTTGAAACACTAGAGAGTAACAACTGCTGAAAACTGGACAGGCACAAGTCTAGCTGGCCTTGTACTTCAGTTGACACCCTATTACATTTTCATGCCGTTAATAGAAGAGCACTGCTGTGCCCATGAAAAAAATTTTACTTGCAGAGCTTCTGCTGCCGGGAAAGACGTGAAAAGTTTGAAATAGCAAGAGCAGTTGGTGGGGGAGCCGACAATTCGGCTGGCACGCAGTCTGAAAGCCGCACACATATCTGAGGGTCAGCACGGTGGGAGCGGGGCCCGCGGGGACAGCCCCGCCGCACCAGCAGTGCCACAGCAGCCCGGCTCCGCCGCACATCGCCTTCAGGGCTTTCGGTCCGCTCACAGCACATCCCGCCTGCTCCGCGGGGCTGCACAGCAACAAACCCAGCGCTGCACATCATCACACAAACCCCTGCTGCAGCAGAACGGAACCCAGAGCTGCACATTATCACACAAACCCCTCTGCTCTTCGTGAGGCAGAGGTTTTACAGACAGTGCCAGCTGCAATCTGTAGGAAGCAGTGTGAATGTTTCCATGAATTTAGTTGAAGATCATATGCTCAGGGTGTGGCCGTGGGAAAGACCAGTGTATCTTACACACAGTCCCTAAAGTCCAATTAGTGTTCCTTTAATTACAAACAGACTTTTCCATATCCTTTTGCAGTATTCCGCCCTCCCTTACCTGAATGAAAACCAAAATAAATTACTATGACCATTAAAAGTATTACATAAATTGGACACAAAAATGTCTGCTTGATAAACTGGTCACTCAGACAAGATACTTCATGAAGATGAAATATTAATATCGAATGTAATAAAACATTACAAGCACTATAGCTACAGCATAGGAATGTGTATCAAGCACAGCTATTCTGCTTATGAATTGCATATAAATTTTATTTGCACATAATTTATACATTTAAGCACATTCTCTCCCCTCCAGATGTAATATTAAAAATAATATAAAGGCAGGAAATTGAATGGAAAATCTCAGTTTAAAGCTTGTCAAAATTGCAAGCAATGAAAATTTCCACAGCAAGCATGGAAAATATTATATGGCTTTAATATAGGTGCCCATATTTTCTGCACACTCACATCCTGCATTTATTTTCCTTGAGAAAAATAAACCTCGCAGAAGTCTCAGACTGATTTCACACTTCAGAAAAAAGCCTTTGGCAGAAACAAAATGCATGGAATTTGATGGGAAGCTTTTATAAGGATGTCCATCCAAATTAAGTTAAAAAGTAATCATTTGAGTGCGTATTTCTACAGACCAGATGCTGCCATTGTTCAGTTAGTGCCTCAGATACAAGTGCAGAACTCACAGGCATCAGTTTGGCTTTGATACACAAGGTGGACATGAAACTTGCAGGCATTACTTCCCTCAGACTGAGGTACCAAAACTCACTAAGAAATGCACTTTGCATGCATTTTAAATTTTTTTTTCCCTATACTCTTTAACTTAATAAGACACCTTAAAAGGCTCATCCCATTTCATGCACCTGCAGAGAGTCTGGACTTGCACCCCTCAACTGTTACCCTCCCAAAGCTGTATTTGTCCATCCTGTTCCACAGAGCATGTGAAAATTCAAATTCATCTTGCTGAGAAATTTTGTTCACAGCTGCTTGCTTGGCAGAGATTTGGTTGAGGGGGGGAGGGAGGAGGGAGAGACAATTTTCCAAGCATTGGGGAAAAACAGTACAGAACTTTCATCATCAATGGCCTTGACATTGCTGGAGCCAAAGGAAACAACATTACCCAAGTGACTCCATGCAAGGGAACCATTCAGACACAAATCAAAAAGTCTCCTGCATTTATTTCTATCGTGGTAGCTTATGCCAAACTTCCTTTGGTGAAATCCAGATTTCTCCAGCATTGGCTTCCTCCTGCTGTTGATAGAGCAGGATATTTGCTGAAACAAGCAGGTAATGAATGAGATATTCTGAATTAATCAGCATATATGCTGGTGAGAGAATTGTGTTCTCTTCTGAAGCTGTAAGAACAACTGTCTGTTTTTCCAAAGAAGCTATTAAGGTAACAGACATGGGATTTCTGGACTAAATCTTAACTGGATGAAAGTCTTACTGGCAGGTGAATTCCGTAACAGGTACGTGTCTGACTGACTCTGAAAGTGATTTTACAGAAATAAAAATGGCTGGCATTTGATACAGGCCTACTCCACGTAATGAACAGGTAACATTTCATGAGATAACTTTTCACTGCCATAACTCCTCCAGGATTAAAAAAAAAAAAAAATTACAGGAATTTTTAGAAATTCCTGGTTGAAAACCTAGTTGGTTTCCTCCCCAGCCAGCAAATATATTTTACTTTATCAAGAGAGTATTAGAAACCAAGTACTGCACAAGTCTATTTTATTACTGCTCAATGATGAGTATAGTGTACAGAAATCCCAAAATCGTTATTATTCTTGGTGTTCTCTTGTGATATCCCAAGTCTTTACTGATTGTGCAGTGCTAAACACTTCCTGTACTAGTGGCATTTTACTGATGGCATTATTCTAGATATTATATAAATGTTTTATAGAGTAGGAAGCAAAGTACTTTCAGCTTTGTCTAAACAAAGCATAGAACAGATTAGATACAGACCCTGATCAAGAGGGACACTGACAACTTTACGTGTATCAGGGGTTTCTGCTCTAAAAGATATAAAATTTCCCAAATATTAATTCAGTAAAATGTTCAGATATCAGAAAGCATCATTTGCAATCACCAGATTAAGTAAATCCACTCTCGTGTCATTGCCACCAGACAACTTCTATCTTCGAAGTCATTATTGATCCTCAGGCTGCTTCATTACACCACTTTGCAAAGCTTTGGAGAACAGAAAGAAACTTTTGATGAGTGTTTTTAAGGAAGAGAGAACTTTAAATCTGAAGTGGCCATCACCCAGAGATTTGAACTCTGAACCCTACTTGGCTGGTGATCTCTGAGGGTCAGACATTACAAGAAATATGACCCTAAAGCATCTGTTGAAAATCAGACTACCAAACTGATGGAAGTTCAGTCTAATCCAATGGTGGGAGCCAAGTCAGCTACTGAAAATATATAATGCTACCAAATGTGGAATCATTACCCTGTGAAGTAAGTGGTTTCAGTTCTAGCAAGAAAAACATAAAAAATAGCCCTTCAATGTAGTTTTTCCTTTAAGTTCAGAGAGAAGCACCAAAAAAGAATACAAAGGGAAGACAAGAGCAAGAGAATTTAAAAAACTGATCCTGAGTCAAAGAGTTGGAAGTCAGTTGATATATTCAGTAAGGGCTTTGTGAAAGAATTGTTAAGCCACGTGTGGCTCTTACAGACATATCTATTGTGGGAGGTATTTTAACCAGCTTCATGTCTGACAGACAGTCTGTGGAATATAAATGAATTTCAGCTTCTAATACAGATATAATTTTCTTTCTCTGTAGGAGTGAATACCGGTGAGAAAGTGCAGTGTTTAGGATCAGTCTGCTCGGGCTTAAAGTTTTTGAGAAGCCTACAAAAACTAACAGACAATTTTTGAAGGCTGTAAGTAATAAAACCCTTAATGTGCCAGAGGAAAAAAAAAAAAAAAAAAAAGGAATTTAAGCGATTTTCCCACCACCACTTTGCATGTTGTGTCATAACTGAGGTTTAAATTTCCGTTCAGCAATTAGCAATGGATTTATCATTCATTTCTGTTGGGACTGTCATCAAAAGTACTGCAAATAGAGAGTAAAATTTCTTAATTTTAAGTAAGAGAAAACCCAGACAAATGAAAAGTCAGGAAAGTATAAACCAATATTTCTAGTAATAAATTATCAGTCATTTATCATCTACACCAGTTTTTCACCTGGAGTTGCACTTACCTGTCTCTGAGATGGTCTCAGGACAAAAGTCCCTTCTCCAGTTGTGGTTTGGATATTAATGCCTCTCACTAGGCACACCTGAGTTTAAAGGAACATTTCCAACAATGAAATCCCAGTGTTGAGTTACTTGAGTGAGACAATCTACCTGAATATTCTCTTTCTTCCCTAGAAACACGAATGAGACTCTTCTCATGCAGAGAAGGAACCATTACTTGAAGTGACCTCCTGCCTCCAGGTCTATCCCTTTCTAATCTCTTGCTACCCATTTCAAGCACTCACCCCACAGACTGAACTGCATTTAGCAGCCTTGTGGATGTGATGTTTTTCACCCCCTCAGTAATGCTCTGCCCCAATAACCAAACTGATACAGCTTCACATCAGGTTCTACCTGCAATTCTCAATTGGAAACTGGACATTACCTGCTTGGGGTAATGACACTTGAGTGCTACATCCCACTACCTGCAAGAGACAGGTATTGACACAGGTGACTGAAATGCCTGATTCTAGTAATCTGCTAAACAGTCACACTCGATTTTCCTGATTCCTTCATTACTCCCATAAAGACCTAAGAGGAGCTAGAAACCTCTTTTACACATAATCACAAAGGAATCACAGCTCTTAAGCAAGCCATCCTGACAGAGGACAAGAATGTTCAGAAAGGACAGGAACCATCAGAAAATTGCTTTTCAGAGAATGTATTCATAGACAAATATGTGAAAAATACTACAATGTAAAATAGAATACAACTTACATTAAAATAGAATGAGTAAATATGTTAGCGCTAGATATCCATTTAACACCACAGCACATTCAAAATCCAGTACTTGATAATTATCATTACTGAGGATCAATAAAAAATCAGCAGGACATAAGAGTCAAGCCTTCATTTAGATTCTGAAGCACTCAAACTAAAAGTGGTTTTGAACAACTCTACGGTCCTTTTAGTTGGGGAAATTTATTCACAGCAGTCAGAGTACACCAAGGGATTCTCAAATCTGCCCACTCCAAACAAAACAAAGGAACTGAATGGGTGTTAACTCCAGAAGCTAGCTCGAGCTTTTTAAGTACCAGCACCATCAACTATTTTGCTCTCCAAAAGATACCCGGGGGACACCCACAACAGGTGCTCATACAGTGGAAACAGACCTTCCTAGCCAATCAGGATCATCCTTCTTATTTTTAATTCATCTTTTACAGTAGTAAAAGGTGAACAACTCACACAAATATTGCAGAAAGCACAAAATCATTAGAAATAAATCTCTCTCATTTTGCTCTTTCTCCAAAGGGCTGCTGGGGTAATCAGTCCCTGGTAGTGCCTCCATTTACACCACGGCTGCACTCAGCTGTAAAAGAGTTTACATTCTGCATCCTGCTAATGCTGCTCCTCACCTGTGTGGGTCAGGAGATCCATCAAGACCAAAGGCTAAATTCCCTGGCTCTCACAGAGCTCCCAGTGCCCTCTGAGGTGCCCTAAGGGTGTAAGAGACACTTGCCAAACTTGGCCCCGACAGATCTGCTGTATCCTGGATGGACTGAGCCAGGCCTAGTGGGCTTCCCAGTAAGCAGCAGGTGCCTGAGTGCCAGATCATCCCATCCCATTCCAAGCAGGGAACACTACAAACCCTCCTTATTAGTGGCTTCCCTATAAAGAGCTGAGCCGAAGGAACAGGAATAATAATAATAATAATAATAATAATAATAATAAGAATAAGAATAGTAATAATAAACCAAAAAACCAAAACCAAAAGAGCCCCTCTATACCAACCCCCCCAAAAAAAAAATTTGAAAAAATTAAAATTACATGAAGAATAAAAAACCACACAGCATGTGTGTGCTCTATTCAGTTTCACTGAAGTCCCTGAATCATACCACGCCCAGAGCAGAATCAGACAACTCAGAAACAAAGGTCCTGTGAAAAGGGGGTCACACACACTGGGTCATCTCCAAAGACTGCAAATAAAGGGCACGTTGCTAAGTACAGCTTTTAGAGAAACCCCAACAAGAGCCAGGAGAGCACTAAAATTTTTGGGTGAGATCCCAACACAGCGCTGAAACCTCACCTCAGCAGGGTCGTCAGCATCCGGGACATGGCAAACAAGACTTGAGCAGTTTTCCAGTGACTGCAGTGTCCCAGTCACCAGGGCAGATGAGCACTGCAGGCTGCCTTTAATCCGTCCTGTTTACACAGCCCTTTCTGCAGGAAACGGCTCCTCCCAGAGTTTAAGGCACCAAAAGATCCAAGTGATCTTGAAGAACAGAGAGGAGGTGGAGGAAAGGGTGGTATTCTTTCCCATCAAAGATCATTTTTACTTAAATATCACTCTTTATTGAGCTTAGGCTCTTGTTTCTGAGGCTGTAATTGACACTGATGAGCTTTGCCAAACAGCCCTAAAAACGGCAGCTCTAAAGGTATAATCTTACAAAAGCAGTACACGAACACCCTTCTCTGCTTCCCAGAGGAGCTCAAAAGAAATGTATCTTTGTAGAGACAATATTTGACTAAGAGATTTATATATTCAAGGAGAAATGCTACCTTGCACAGAAAAAAGACCAGGCTGTGAATCTAGACACTCTCCTGAACAATTAGCAAGTTCTCTCAAATATTTTCACCACATCTGTAAGAGCTGAAAAGCCTGAACAGAACACACACTAAAAATAAATAAATAAAGTGCATCCGCATTGCTCTGTTAGGTCTAAGTTTTGCTCAAGGTCTCTTCCATGGACCTTTGGTGACTGTTCAGCTGGAAATTAAGGGCCCAAGAGATTTTTGTGAAAGCAGTAAGGGATATCCTGAGTCCCAGCCAGCAGCCTAACAATGCAGCTTCCAACAGCCAAAACTGTGTGGATTGTGTTAGGAACATCACTCACTACCGCCCTGTGTGCTTTGGAGTCTTCTTATAATTCCATTTCAGCAATTAAAAATGTTCTATTCGTGAAAGATACTACACTCGAAGCAATAGGTTCCTATTCTATAAAAATCAAACTATGACTTTTAATTACTTTTTATTTCTCAATATATTCAGGTAGTGAGCTTTGAAAGGTACATGGTGTAATTATAATACGTTTGTTAGGAAAAAAAATGTTCACAATTTAGGCTGTGGAAAGTCAATTTCTAACTTCACTTTCATTTGTATTTCACCTCTGACCAGTGTAACTTGAAATTTTCTTTATGAAAACCTGTTCTAAGCTTCAAGGCAAAAAAAAAAAAAAAAATCCAAACCCAAACCAAAATTCAAACAAGACAAAACCCTCACCCAGTTTGTATTAAATTCTCATTGAAAACCTATGTAACCACTGTCTTCTACCATAAAATAGCTCAGATGCATTTCTGTCAGCAACATCCTCTTTCCTGCAGGACTGTGACATAGGTGGAGATGATCACTCTGGGATTGGATTACTTTCTTGGCAAAAGTGGTTATGACGTACTAGCTGCTACATCCTAAGGTTTGTTAGCATTCCTTGTCCTAGCTGGATTTACACCCCAGAGGGATAACTGAGGAATTATTGCAGTATCTGAGCTGTGGATTTCAGAATTAACTGCATTTATGTCCAAGGGATGAAAGCCTTCAATAACTTTTGCGTCATTGCAAATTACTTCTTATTTGTATTAAAATTCATAAAAATAAAAAGCAGAACTGCTTAAATTATACAATTCTACAATTTCTAAAGGCAAATCTTAACAATCTTAAGACAATTTATGTCCCATGCAACAGTTAAAGAGCTATGAACTGTTTAAAACTGTGACAATCTCTTAAGTTCTCTCATTTTTTGGTACACCTGGCAGTTAATTTGAATTGGGTTTTTCTAACTGCAGAGACAGACTTGTCGAGACAACTACAAATGTGAGTCTTCACACGTTTATCACTCTCCCTGTGCCTCTTCTCACAGCTTGATGGCACCTTGGGAACCAAGTGCTCCATGTCATTTCTGCAGGGTTACTCCCCTTAAGTGCCTCGAGTCTTGTCAGCTCTCCCTGCCCAGGAGAAACCTGGATGTTATCATGGCTCTTCCCTGAGAAGCTTCTTCATTACAGAAGCTGTGATTATATTTCATTTATTCTTTCCATACCTCACTGGCCCTTACACTGTCACAAGGCAAAACACAGTGACTGAAATGTACCTAAGTCATTGAGGGCATCAAAAATTATTAAAATGCAAAATGCTTGATGCTCACATTATTAATCCAATTTCATTTTGATGTAGGAAGGAGCAAGGTTCGAGTAGGTGGTGATCCTGCCCTCAACAATCCAGATGTTCAAATGGTCTTTGTGCACAGTTCATCACCATTTCAGGAGATGTAAAGTTGTACTCTTAGCAAATGCTTAGAGGGCAGATGTGAATTTTGTCACTCTGACAAATACCATGTGTAAGACACAAGTTTTAGTAAAGTAAAAAAAAAAAAAAAAAGGTAGGGCGCTGTTGTTGATCAAGGCTTTAAACAAAACACAAGCATGCCTTCCTTTCTGTGCTAATTCTAGGGGAAGAAGGAAGTCAACACAATTAATGGCTGATAATTATAAAAATACTGTGTTACTTTATATAGTGCAGCATATAGCTTTCACAAACACTAAAGATTTTTCATTCAACTCCTTTCAATCAAGTCTGGATACTATTACACTTCGTTAGCTAAATCTGTAGTTAGATAAATATATGTGAGTCTCAAAGTACTAAGTAGGTCCCAAGACCATCAAGGAGAAATCATTTTTTCTGTAGACAAGCCATTGAAAAAATAAATTCAGTTTCTTAAGGTGATATATACTGTTTCATTTCAGGAAGCACCATGCACAGGGTATATACAAAAATCAAAAGGAGGATACTAAAGCTCACTGGCCTATATCTGATTCCAGATGGGAAATCCTATGTCCTGAGTATAAAGGTTCCAATTCAATTACACCTGTGAAAGAGCATTAAGTATTCTAAAATAAATGAAAAGCATGAGTTGCACTACAAAAATATAATATCCTGACCCCTGAAATATTCTGATCCCTGAAAACAACGTCACTAACAAATCAAAAACATCTGTTTCCACAGCATTAATTGGTCTTATGAGCAATTTGTTGTGGAGACAAACTTCTCAAAACTTAAGGAAAAAAAATCATCAGGATGGGAGAGAAGGTGGCAGTGAAGAAAAGGGAGCTCAATCCCAGTATCTGGAAACAAACTCACATCTTTTCTTCAGTTCATTTGAGACCTGGCACATTTGCCAGTTTTACAGCATTCTCAAGCTACAGCTGCAAGGTACAGGACATGGTATGAACATACAATATAATCATATATAAACCTCTTGGAACTGTTTAACCCTGAAAATTTCTGGTTCTTATTAAAGTTACCTAAGAACCACTTAAAATTTGTAAAAGCTAAGTCACTTACTCAACTAGTTAGGTGCAATACTCAGGAGCCAACTCACAAATTAGGAGCAAAGGAAAACAAAACCAAGTTTATCAGCAAATACAAGCACGTAGCAAACCATCTTTGCCTTGAGAAGAGATTCCTAGTAGCAAGTCCTCTCTGACCCAGCTTATTTTGGAGACACATGGTTTCCATATGTTCTGTCTACTGTTGCAGATCTTCACACTAAGACATAAAAATTCTGTACAAATTTATAGTAGGTGGGGTGAGACATCGCTGAGGCTGATGCCCAAAGACTAGAAATTGATGAACAAATTCAGTTCCTCAAATAAGAAGCTGCATAGTTGGATAAGCCATGTAGCCTTCTGCATATTTAATATTCTTCCAAGTCCCTCCACATTATGAGAAGATTGCACAAAGGCACAATAATTTATCTAATAAGAGCAATTTGGAAACTAATATTGGCTGAATTAAAGCTGACAAAAGGTGCTAGTACAGGTCTCAGTGCAAAAACACTTAAAACTCTACTGAAAGCTGGATTTTCCCCCTCCTAATGAATATATTTCCCTGTCTCTCACCTAATGTGGGAATCTTACTAACATTTCTTTATAAGCAGCCATAACAGTATGTAGGTATTAGAAAAGTACATTTTTTCTCCAGCAAAACACCTGTAAGCAAATAAAGACAAATTCTGAAAGCACCCTAAACCATTGTGTAGCCAAAAATTATGCTGACCAATGGTTTTCCCCCTCACATTCATCACACAGAGGTTTTTCGCCTAAAAGGCTAATTAATTTAAACTTATCAGATTATCAAACCTTATTTAAGGAGAATATGGATGCTAATAAATAAATAAAATTTAAGCCACACATATCTTACTAGTTTACCTATTACAGGAGGCAGGAACCATAAACAGGAAAACAGGTATTTGTCCATACAGGTGATGGATGGCAAACGCGTTTTTCTTTGAATGATTATGTTTACTGATTTGTATCAGTGAAAGACAAGAGACATTTCCAGTGAGCTCAATCCTACTTCCCTGAGAAAAAAACAAAAACAAGGAGCAGCACCAGCTGCTTGGCAGGGCTGTGCTGGAATGATAACATGGTCTCGGAGCGCTCTTGCTCGGGCCATGGAATTAATTCCTGGCGAACATGAGCACAGCCACAGCACTGACAATTGCTCCACCTTGCCCAGCAAACAAGCTGCTGTGCTCGTGGTGCTCACTGCGCTCAGGCAGAGCTTCTCCAGGATTAGTTTTGTGTGCATTGCACATCTCGAGGAATACTGGAACAAAGGAGTGAACCGTGTCAAACCGTTTAATATTTACATCTAGAAAAGAGTTGTGGACAAGGACAATTTGATATACCAATAGCATAAACTCTGTATTAAATCTACCTTAAACTAAGCTAATAAACCCCATTTTATTTAAAAATATCCACCCACTAACTTGAGTTAATTTTCATTAGCGATCCAATTCTAATTAGAAAATTAGTATGAACTAGTTCTATAGTTCATTCAGCAAAACTCTCATCACCCTCCAATTTAACAGACTCTTGTTCATAAAAAGATGACACATTTCTAAGAGAATGGAAAATGATCAATTTTAATTAAAGAAAAAAAATTAACAAGGGAGGGGGACAAAGAAACAAGCTAAAATCATGCAAAAGTCTTTTTATATTAAGCGACAAAAGAAGAATAGCAACCAAAAAAAAAAAAATTCAACCCAAAAGCCAAAAAAGAAAACCAACAAAACCACACACCCAACAAAGCCATGACACATCAAAGAAACTCAACCACGAGCTCTGCTGTAATTGTGTGATTGTGTAGGTTTCTACACTTCCTTCCATAATGATCCAGATTTGTTGGAAATCTGGACAGGGCTCTCATGAGAACAGGCTTTCTGATGATATGTTAGATACTCCCAGGTTAGATGTCTGCCAGGAAAAATGCACAAGCAGCCTTTTTCCAGAGCAATTTTGTACTTGGATTGCAACTCCAGCAAAAGAGTGGGAATTGCAGAGATGTGTGAACTTAGAGAGGGATCAGTCACAAAACTTTCCCCATTCCTGACCAGTGCACAATGTGGCACACCCTGAATTTTGGGGAAGATGCAAGAGAACTCTGATTTCATTTGACTCACTTCAGCCTTTTCTAGTTTTGAAAAAAGAGTTAATTGGTGATATTTAAAACAAACACCTGACAGGAGTTGCAGCTTTATTCAGTTTGTTACCAATGGTTTTCTAATGAAGATCAAGGATTTCTGTCTTGAGCACTGTGTTGTGCATTGAACAGGAAGGATTCCTGCAGCTCACAGATATGGCTGGTAAATAAAACAGGATGTTACAAAGGTTACCTTCCTTACACAGAACAAGGAAAATACTGAAGTTGTTGGAAGACTGCAAAAAGGGATCTTCCATCAGCAACAACAATAACACGCTTGCTACATTTTGGAAGGGGAAAAAAAAAGCCAGTGCAACAGCTGAATTTCTATTACTCCTTAATGCTGACAACAGAACTAGAGGCAGTTTCATTCCTGAAAACTATGACATAACTACAACTTCCACACATATATCATGCACTTCTTTGCAACTTAGAAAGGGTTGTTCTGAAAAACACGCTTTCGTGCAGTCAAGACAAAGTGTAAAGGCCTTCTAGGGGAAGGAGGTTCTTGGCTCAACCACCTTTTGTATTATTGACATAGGTTTGCTTTTATGCTTTGTTTTATTGCAACATATACTGTCCAGTTTAATGGGGAGAGAACAGTAAGTTCTTCCAGAGGGTTGCAGGGAAGTGGAAAAGCCTTTTCTAGACATTTGTGGATACAGACAGCTCTAGAAATGCAGCAGTCCAAGACTCCTGGAGCACAGGAGAAGGAATGAAGACACATTTGGTTACTACACAGAGATTCTGATAGATGAAAGGATTCTATGGGATCTAATGGAACACAAAGAAGAATGGAAAGAATTACTTCCATCTCTTGGGGGTTTTACCTTTTTAGCTAGGAAAAAAGGGCTAGATACTGGCAAATATGTCTTTGAAAGCTTAGGTTCTACAAAGTGGGACAGGAAAGGCAGTTGAATCTCTTCAAACAGAGAAGTTGCTCGATAACTTGGTGACCTTCCTGTTAAGCCCAAAGGGCCCCAAACACACAGAATCCATATGACCCATGACATCATCAAACACTGAAAGTTGTTAACTAAACGCCCAATGTCAGGAAACAACTATCTGTCTGTGACAAACTGAGTTCTTCCCTGTCTATAGGACTGGAACGAATTTATTTTCTGTCACAGTGTGTTTACAATCTTTCTCTCTTGTCAAAATAAGTGTTTTCATCAATCACTTGCAGGTTACCCTTCTGGAAACCCAAAAGAAATTGGTTTTGACCTGCTTTGTTGTCCCTTTACTGGAATGACATTCACCCAAGAAACTAGTGACCTTTGAAATGGTCACCCTCTAGGAGAACCTAACTGATGTGAAAAATAATCACATGTAATCCTTTTGCCATGTTCAACACTCTGAGTATTTAAATGTTTGCTTAAAAACATTACAAATGGATTCTGGAAATCCATATATATTTCTTGGAGCTTCTTAAGTACAATAAAACTGCTTGCATTCATGCACATAAGATCATGTGGTATTTTAGGAGGAACACCTTAACTATTGTGCTGCAGTTAATTGTGACAGAAGTATTGTTGATTGGCATGAATTAGCTGCTTTGTTTTTACACTAAGCAGTGCACACAGCCCTTCCTATACCTGTATCATAAAGAGATATGTTAATATTTTTTTTAAACACATACCACATTAGGTGTGGTAAGTAACTACTGAGCACCCTCTGTGTCTCGCCTTTCAAAAGTAGGAGTGCTGTGGACCCAGTGGACAAAAGGCATTTCTGCAAGACATATTTACTGTTCAGTATATTCCTGCTCATCCCTAGCTTTTTCCTCCCTCATGTATAACTGCTTTTAAATTGTTGCTGGATTTGCAAACCTTTGAGCTCTGAGCATCGTCCATACCGTCCCACTAAGTATGTGGACTTTTTAAGCGTGGTCCTTGTAACTTCAAGGATTTCGTAGGATTGAAGACTCAAAAGCCACGCGGAGCCAGAGAGCTGAGGAAGAAGGACTGATGAGCCATTTGTCAAACGGGACAGAAGCTGTCAGGGAGTAGCATGCATGGCAGTCCCACCCGCTGTGGCACTCACGCCCACGGGAATGCCTCACGTGTCCGTCCCGCTGTGGCAGCTCCCCGCGCTCGCGTGCGAAGGAGGCAGCGACAGACACGCCGAGGGATCCTCGGCTGCCAGACTTCCCCTCGCACTTCTGCTAGCCTCAACGCTGACCTACAGTACCCCTAGTTTCCCATTCCTTAGACTCTCTTACACAAATATAGCCCAGGATTCCAAATCGGGCTGTGTTTATTCCAAGAACACAAAGACGACCGTTTTCACATCTAAGAAAATGACGTGTCTTGATAAAAAATTGAAACAGTTTCATACAATGCTGAAAACAAATGCAGTTTTCATCAGCATCCCAAATCCCTGTGGGCTGGTTTCTAGTCTATTCTACTAATTCCTGGATTCCAATGCCAAATTCACGTCTTCCCAAATTTGACTGAATCATCTCTTGCTTGAACTCCTTATTTCACCTTAGCTGGAAACCTTAAATGTTTTCAACTGTGCCTGTTAGTCGGTGTCTTTCGGGGAGAGAATTAAACACACACAGAAACAGTCCACAGTTTCTTCAACGAGGTGCTATTTTTCATCTTTCTCTGTTAAATCAAACTGAACATTTCAAATCCAAGTGTTGGAAACCATGGAAAATACCCTATATGTCAAAAAGCAGCACTGCAAATAAGCTGCTTTCTTTTCAAAATCCAAAAGCAACATATTTTTCTTTTAAATGATCTACCTAAATTTTCAAATATGACAGCCCCATCACAAGATTCTGTGGTTTCATTTTGCTAAGTACATTAAGGCTACTTTGCACTTTGATGGTGAAAAAAATTCCTGGCTTTTTTTGGTGTGTCATTACCAATGATGATAAATAAATACCAAATACTTACAAAATTGATAAATTTATTGTAAACATTGAAAAGCAGCTTTCCACAGAGCTCTTAAAAAAACAACTTCATTTCACCAAATTGACCTTTGCTAAAAAATAAGCAGCTCATAGCCTTACAGCACTAATTAACAATAGGGTGCTGACAAACAAAACAAGCTGGCAAATACGAATCTTGTTCATAACAAGATTGCACAAGAAAATATACTGTAATGACCCTGTCTGAAGATCCTGTAATAGCCCATTGTTCCTCTCTGTTACTGTCATTCAGCAATTTTTTTTAATAGCGGATGCGCGGCAGCAGGGGAACCAACACAGCGTGGGACTGCATGTGCACAAATCCTGCCCCATCCTAGAGGTGAGGAGACAGCCCTGGTGCTCCTGGGCTGGTCAGTGGATGTGGAGATCTACGCAGCAACCCCACATCTCTGCATAGCTTGAACAAGACAAATAAAAATATTTAGCTAGGTATTTGCCTAAAGGATTCATAAACTGAGAAGAGAGCGGAATAGTTTTACCTGGGAAGGGCAAATTACAGGAACAAAAGGAATGAATAATGGAAAATCATGGGCTTAAATTCTGAGAGATCGTGGGGTCTTTTAGTCAATACATGGCAGAAGAAATAGGAGGTATCCTTTTGTTCCATAGATGAAGAAGAAAGGTGCTAATAAAGATCTCTGTGTGACAACTGGGTATTTCACCTGCTCTCTGCATGAGAAAAGATGAGCTAACTCAGCACCACAGTTACTGACACCTTAACTAGACCATGGACTGAAACCCAGCATCTGGTCCTGTTACCTAACTAAAATACTGACTAGACAACTGATTTCATAACCAAACTGTGAATTCATGTCATACAAATAACTGCAAGTAGTGATTTCTCACCAGTTAAAGGAATCTTTCTATTTATCAAAGTTTATCACAGGGCACCTGATTGAGCTTTGTCCCTGCAGTAAGACATGCTAAAGGCAACATTATTCTGTTTACTGATTTTTTCAGTTAATTTTCTCTCTATGGGAACAACATTTTAAGGTTCAGACATTTTTTACTTTGTGCATTTGTTATTCCTTCCATCACTTTGTCTTCCTTGCTACCAGGCTCCTTTGTTTTACTGTTAATTAGTACTCAAGGAGTTGGACAATGTCCTGTTTAAAAATCTGTAAATATTTAAAAATATAAAAGCTCAAAATTCTGTGAAACACAAGGGCTAAAGAAATTGTAAAAAAACCCAAAACAAAACAACAAAACAAACCTCTGGCTTAACAATTTCCACATTCCTGTATGGTATAATGCTATTTTTGAACACTTTGGTTTGGCAAATGTGCATTCTCAGAGCAAGCTGAGTTATCACAGGTAACACTATTATGCCAGTCTGTCTTCAATGGACAGCACGAATTTCCACAGAAACTTTTCTTCCCTTGCCTATGCTGACTTAGAAAGGTTACTGGTCCTTAAAATCTGCTGAGCCAGGGCTCTTTTGGGGCTGCCACAGGGCAGCTCTGTACCCTGGAGGTGGCAGCAGCCACTGCCATGCTCCGGTGCCCCAGTGCCCCCGCAGACAGCACAAGTACTCTGCCACCCTTCCAACAAACCCTGAATTACTGCCATGTCCTTCACTGGTCTGTAATGTGACTCTAGGAAAAGCATAGCATGTCAGCAGACTATTTTATCCCTGCAGCTCTAAATAAAAAGTGTCCAGTTAAACTACATTGTCTGAATTCTTCTCTTGGATTGCATGCACAATTTTTAGAAGAGGGATCTTCTCTAGAGAAAGTGCTCTACTTGTACAAGCTCTTTTGAAATAATGGGGGGAGAAAAAGGAAAAGAAAACCTAGGCCCAGCAGTTATCCTGGTGGATCATGCTGAAAGGTTAAAAACATGAGTGCTTTTCCTAGGTACTCGCAAAATGCTGATATGGCACATCCAGCACGTGGGATTGGGGAAACAAAAGGCTTTTAAAAGATCGTGCTGTGACTTCCATAATCAACCCAATAATGACACTCTCAAGAGTTGAAGATGGACCAAAATGACCTCCTTTAGTAAAAAATTAAGAATTTCCAGGTTGAGGAACTCAAATAATTTCAAATGAATACTACTGTACTTCAGACAGATTTGTTTGAGCTTCCACTTATAGCCATTACTCCTGTTTTAGATAAAACCTATACCGTGATAGCAAACAGATATGAAACAAAAATCTATTTCCATTTTACTCACTGGTGTGTAATCTGTGGCAGTGTAAATTGCACTCAGGACATGACGCAGAGAAAATTGCAAAAGTGATACAATCTTTCACATCTCCCTCAAGGAAAAATGATGGAGGGTGAGATCCCCTGGCTCTGTAGGACAAGGAGAAGACCGCAATAGCAGAGTTTACTTAATGGGAATTCTTACTCTTATTTGCATATCGGTTTCTAAAGTTCTTCTTTTCTAGGACTATAATTTTCCCTGTTTGCTTTCCACAGAAAGGCTTTCATTTCCTGATGCACATACACAATTAACAGATTAGAAACACTTTTTCTTTAAATCCCTCCTTTACCCACTCCGTCTAAAACTGGAGAGGAAAAAAAAAAAACCCAAAACAAAACACAGGAAAAAAACAAGCCCTCCCCCGCAAGCCCCACACTACGCTGGCACGAACATAACCACAAGAAAGGCTGCAACTTGGTTCAGTGTTCAAGTGCCTACTTAGCATGTGCTTTTTTCCCCGCTGCTGCCAGCCACACACAAACCCAGCGCAATCCTGGTGGCCTTCCATGCATTTTAATGCAATAAGCAACACATTTAATAAAGAATGAAGAATGCGCAGCGGTAGCCATGCAGAGTGCTTGAATAGCACTCAGGAAAGAGCCTTAATTTGGCTTTCCTGAACTTGTTGAAGCTAACTTTTTCCCCAGTACACACTAAATCGATGTTAAAAAGGTTCCTGATGCTTTGTTACGGTACACATGGCTGCTGTTCCTCTGTGAGGAAGATGGCTCTGAAGTTCAACACAGTCATTTATGGAAAGGGTTCCCACCCCCACCTTCCCCTTCCAAGAAACTGGATGTGTGAAGACAGATATTTCTTTGAGAGGAAGGATAAGGCAGAGGTTAATTTCATCTGCATGAGCCAGTATAGGATAAGCTTTTGGAAATATTGTCAAGCCACATTCTTAATGCCTGGCAAAGTGACTCACTCAGAGTCATCACAGGAAAGGAAGTTGAATAGAATCAAAAACGGAACAGGATGGGGGCTTAAACAGGAGAAAGAAGTGAGAGAAAGGAAACTGGATTGTTTAAAGTAGGCTGAGGTTATAAGTTCTAGAATCAGATTATTTTAAAAATAAATATATAAAATATATATCTGTAAAAGTATATAAACATGCACGTATAAAAATACATGTACCTATGTATGCATGTATTTATAATAAAAAGCTTCTTTCTATTTAAAGACACACTTGTATTGTGGATTGCCTTCCAAAGCAGCCTGCTGAGGTATTTGTTTCTGTTTAAGGTGGCATTAACACGGTCTGGGAAATAAACAATCCCTCTAGAAACCCACAAATTTTAACAATTGCATTCCTATTTCACACAACATGAAACTCTCAGAATATGGTGCTCCACGCTCCTGTAAAAATCCACCACAATGCAACAAACACATTCGTACATCATTCCCTAGAGAAACACTGAACAACAAACAAGGCACTTTTATATTCCCCCACCAGAAAATGCATCACTGACTTTTACTAGAAACTCTGTGACACAAGGCAAAGTTTCTCTTCCCCAAACTTTTTTACTGTGAAAGTTTGGATGATTAGACACCTAACATATTAATTTTACGTAAGTCAAACAGAAACAGTACATAGACTGTCTCAATACATAAGTCAGTTGCAGCAGCAGCCCCTTGATTTCACCACAACATAAAACACATTACTTGTGCAAGAGAACATCCACTGACAAAAAGAACAATTTTGGTCCCCAAGGAAGATGACAACAACATTTTTTAATATGATCAAGGCAATATTCAACTGAGTCACAGCTCTTTATATTTCAGTCATGTCACCTGTGAGTAGAAGTCCTGACCATATGACTGTCCAATGACTGTCCTTTTTCATGTTCAAGAGGACACACAGAAAGATGAATACACCCATTAATTCATATAACTAAAAAAATAATCTTCAGAATTAAGGATGCATGCCTAGCCAAAAAATGATCCTGGAAAAATGTATTGGAATAAATACTTCTAAATTCTCCTAAAAAACGTTTATCTCTGTGTAATATTTCTTATTTAATCCCCAGAGTGACACCTGCTGGATTTCACTAACTGAAACTAAAGGGCAGATATTCCCATTATACAGAATATTTCAGGATAATAATTGCAAAAATGTGCCATTTTACTAATAAAAGGCTGCAGAGTATAATATTTTCCCTCCATTTAGGGTACTAAATAAATACATAGATGCAACCGCAGAAGAAGAACGTATAATGTCTAAAGGTCTTACTCATTTCTGAAAAGTAAATTTTAAAATTTCTATCTAGGAAGGATTATAGAGCACAACATTTAGTGACAAATTATAGTCAGTTCTGATAATATTAATAGGGAAAAATACTTTTAAATCCTAAACCAAATGACTTCTGGTACAACAAAAATGTTTGCAGTATATCCTTTTTCTTACTTTAATGAAACTCTGCCAGAATTGTCAGGATTGGGATAATATAAAATTTGTGAAAATTAATTGGCAAGATTTTACCACTGTAAAGGGGGAGGGGAAAAGTAAGGAGAAAACCTAAATGGTAATTCAAACAGTGATGCTTCATGCCCATACGAGCATTCAAGGTTCTGCAGTTTTCAAGCTGAGAATATCAAAGAATAGTTGGAAAAGATGATGAAGTTTGTAGGAACATTTGATCTTCAGCCTAAACACAGCTGATGGTGTAAAACAGTGAATGAGGTAGTGCTTTGAACACAGTAATCTAAAGAAAAAAATTACTGATTTCTTTGTTTGGCTCCTTGTTCATGGGAACATGAACATGGGAAGTCAGACTGGTATGGGCTTCATTAAACAAAATCATCACTTATTTTTTGGGGGATATTTTTTCAAATGTAGCCTGCATGATCCAGACATAAATCCAGAAATAAATTGTTTTCTTTTCGAAAATTCGGTTAGAACGGTCAGCTACAGGTTAATAATGGCCAAAGCTGCCAGCAAAGGCTTGAGTGACACCTAGGATATATCAAAAGGTAACAGCCTCGGACACACATGCAAATTTACCACAAGAGTCTGATTTCTTTTCTTGAAGGGAGAACATGGCTTCTCTCATGGAAAGTCTTTTTTGGTGCATTACAACGAGTTAAGTGCATTTCAAATGCATCTTTCCAAAGAACAGCAACTCAAAATAAATCACTTCTGGACAGCATATACTGCAGAAATGATTGAAAGTGTTTGCACAGAGCTAGGGCAGAAAAAGGATGACTTTGCTGGGAAAATGTAAACAGTATAAACAAACTTGGGAAACTGAAGCATGAGAGACAACTGTTAAAACAAAACTTTGAAAATGTGAAAGTTTAGCCTTTCAGTTCTGCCCAGATACTAAAATAGAACAAAAAGTGTTGCTAAAGAGAAATGTTCTAATGGAACCCAATTTCATAAGATGTTCTATTGTACCACACTGGCCGTGGAATTCTCCATTAAGGTAACAGGTAAGAAGTAGGCTCTTTTCTGCTGCTCTTTGTGCAAGCTTTTTTACACTGAAAACATTGGAACTGCCAATGTGAATACAAAAAGTAAAAAATAATGAGTTCTGTCCATGAAAACAGAAAGCTTTCTCTGTTTTCTTTTAAACATTACAAGGATCCAGCATTCAGATGTATTAAATTCAGAATATTAGCACTTGTGATTCTCAGTTTTCTAAACAAAGGATGAGGTCTAGGTTTAATTTACTTTGAAAGTTTCTTTATAAACCTATGTTCTTTCATTATTTGTAACACTGGCAATAATGGAAGATAGCGTGAGATGGACCTGCATATGTTGTATGTAGAAATAATACACTATATATGTTACTATATGTCTAGTACACATAAACACACATAAAACCATACTTATTTTACTGCCTAAAAGTTATTTGTTTGCCAACTCACATCAGTTTTGATAGTAGCAGTTTTGATAGTATTCTTTCCTTCCTCGACACAGCAGTATCAAGGATATAGTTAATTCCAGAGCTCTAGCCAGGGACAGAGCAGTTCCATGAGCAAGTAAAGACTGTTTTCAATAAGTGCAAAGCTTGACAGAGGAAATTGCTGCACATGAAACTCAGTGACAGAACTACTCAGGCTTTCAGAGAGAGGTGGCCAGGGCACCAAGGCACCACCAGTACTCTGTGTGTGGCAGCTGATCAGAAAACACTGAAGGGATTTTGGTACTAAGTGAAGAACATCATAAACACATTGGCAACAGATGGGAACAACTTCTTAAGGAGAAATCCTGTTTTGTTTTCCTAACTGTAGACTTGGACTTGCCATTGGAGAAATTCCCTCAATGGCTTTAATAGCTAGCTTGTGTTCAGCACTTACTGTGGCAGTGACTGGATGTACCTCTGTATACCTGAGTAGATATACACTGGGTATGTGTTATTATCAAAACCATATCCATAGTGCCAGCTTCTTCCAAATGACCATGGCCCAGTTTGACTTGCATGACTTCATGGACTTTTGTGGGTCCAATGCTACCCTGCTCCTGCACATGCCAGGAATGCTACTGGAAGAAGATGATTACCTCAAATGCACAGAATATAGAAACAGGTTAGTAATTATACAGGTGGTGAAGGAAATTTGTTAGTGTGCTTTCTTCCCTCGGTTTTGTTCTTAATTGTATATTGGGCTAAAATCTGAACTGTGCAGTACTCACACAGCCCATGGAACAATCCTGTATTCCCAGAGTAAGTCCCTTTGTTTAACCAGGTAAGGCATTGGTCACCCAGAAAGACACATACAGATCTGTGTTTTTCAACTGGAGCACTCAAAAATTATAGAAATTACCAAAAACCCCCCAGCTGCCAACAGACAGCAGAATGCAAGTGCTTGGATGGGTAATCTATGTATAATTCCTTCAACAGAAAAATACCCACATTTAGGAATGTCTTGCTCTTTGACAGTCAGTGGAAAAATTCCCACGGGCTCACAGCGGGCCAGGATTTCAACAGTTGTGTTGTAACAAGAAAAGCATATTCAAAGGGACAAGTACTACATCTCAACGCAGTGGAAGACTCCAACTCATCACAAATTCAGGCTGCAGTAACATTTTAAGTTGGAAGGACACACACCATGCAATTCTTGAACTTTCAATGCACCTTACACATACAAGTACTTAGTTTTGTCCAGTAAAAAGTGCAGTCACTGTTCTATATTAATGCCCTGCCTTTGTCTTTGCTTAACCAGCAAATAACATGGGTTCTGACATCAAACCTGCAAACATGCACGTGCCTGGCACATCCTCCGTGGGCAGATCCAATTCAGCCTATACCAGTTGCTAATAAGAATCTAGATAACTTAGCTGATATACTTCTAAAGACAGTTGTTCCCACTGCACTGATTGTTAGTACAACATAAGCATCTTTTATGTGAAGTGCCATCTTCATTGACTTAGTATCACCAAGTGCCTTTTGTGCGGATTTCCAGAGTTGGATAAAGGCTGTGGGATTGCTCCTATATGCAGTGAAATAGATGAGAGTTTAAGCAAACTACAAAAGAAAATACTGTGTTTGCACAGGTTGTTGTTTTTAGTTAAAGATTTCAGACAGTACCACTGCATGTGTACTTTAAAAGAAAAGACATGGGTTCAGATCTGTTCTTAACATTGATTTAGACCTAGAGGGTCTCCTTTCAAAGCATCGAGAGGACCTCAGATTCTGGGCACATCCCTGACCTGAACAGGTTTCAGCTGTTAGATGCATTATTAATGCCAGGGAATGACAAGATCCCCAGTATACACAGTAGGACTGGGAAGACTCTGCATTGGCGCAATTGTAAGAGCAGCAAAGTCCATCCCCAAGGTACCTGGCTAAAGTTTATTAAGTTTTTTATAATTATTTCATTATCTTCCCTTATAAACTTAATGGACAACTAAAATATTTATTGTAGATCAAATCCAAGTGTGATTTATAGCCTAACAAGATCTATTTTCCTGGTTCTATGGCTCCATTGCTTACATACACGAGCAAATTACTAGAATTACCAATCTCAGTACTGCAACCGCATTTGTCAAACCAGAGGGTATCACATCTGGTTTGGAAAGCTAAAGGAGTGGCAAGACTTTTAACTGTCTGTCAGCTGGAAAGCACGGAATCACGCACTTGTCACTCTTCAGTAGTTCCTCAAAAAAAGAAAAGCGGGCAATTAGCTGTCAATAAATCAGCTCGGTGTTTGCGGTTAAAAACCTCCAACAGTAACACGCCGGCACGCGTACGGGCTTCAAACCAACCCAATTTTTCCTCAAGCAAACAGAAAGCCCAGACAAAACAGAAGCTTTACCTTTTAAGTTGTCTAATTACAACACAAAACCTAATTATGAAACAACTCAAGTGTGACCTCTTTCTGGTACAATAAGTTTAGAGAAATACTCAGTAAGCAAACCTACACCACTTTATCACCTAATTCAGCCTCTAATGAAAGAGCTGCAGTTGTATTGAATTAGTCTTAAGGAACCTTTTCAAGACAATGAGCCTCTAATTCTCTCCAGATGCAAAGACAGAAATTTGGTTAGTTAATATTAGAGGTTTCAGGCAGAATCCTTAAAGCGCTGATTGGGGAATTTTATCTCTTTTTCTATCTATTTATCCTACCAAGCACAGATGATAACAACACCAGTTATAAAATCAGCTCAACACCTCGCTGACTAAAAATAAACGAAGGTTTTTCCCGTAGCCTTTCTCGGCGCAGATTCCGTATCCCACGCCGAGGTTAATGCCACCCTCGCCTTACCACCACCGCCGCGTTCCGATGGCACAGAACTGCTGCCCGCGGGTCCAACAATGAATCCGCCCGCAGCGGTACTCACCACGCGGAGTTTGTACGAGAACGCTTGCAGATAAAGCCGTGAGGAGATGTCTCGCTCAGTCCCTCCGCGGCCAAGTGAGAGCGGCGAGGGCGCGGTGCCCCGGCTGGGTGTAATCCAGAGCCCGAGGCTGGCGGCTCTCCCGGCGGAGCAGCGCTGCTGCGGGAGCGCCGGGAGCGTGTCCGATGGCAGCGCGGAGCGGCGGCAGCAGCGAAACATCAGAGCTTCCTGTTACATCACCCGACCCCGCCTGCAGCCGGCGTTGAGTTACTTTTCTCTCCCGAATGGCATGTCCCGGGGAAGCCGGGCTCCCGTGGCACTGAAGCGGGGAGCTGGGCGAGCCCCGGCGCTGCCATCTGCTCCCGGACAGCGCAGCCTCTGCCCGCACCTGGCCCCGGCGCGGCTCCGCTCGCCCGCCCCGACTCAAAGCCGGCGCTCTGAAACCACTCGCGAAATACTCACTCGTTGCTCTGCCGTGAGGAGGAGACCACGGGACCTGTCTTTTCACGTATCGAGCCAGTGAGATTCGTCGTCCTCCTCCAGCTAGACCCAGAGAAACAAATTAGTTTGAACCTTTATTCCGAGACAACACAGAAGAGCTGCATTCCTCCTCAGTGTGACTGACCTGCCCCACCTCTGCCAGCGGCTGCAGGGGCTGCATTACATCTCATACCGTAAGGGCTGAAAGGCTCTACACAGAAATACCTTTATTCCTCAAATGTAAAACAGCTGCAAAGGTCAGAGTCAAGTTTTCAATTTCAAGCAGGGGCATCTTTTACAGTGCCACTTGTTTTGTGCCCAAGGAAAAAAATCTCATTTAAAGAAATAAGTCTTTGAAGTATCAAGGGTAGAAAAAAGGCAACAGAACATTATTATTGCTGCGCACATCTCTATGCTATATTTTTCTAAACACTGAAATTTTTGAAATTATTTGAAAGAACAAGTATGAATGAGCTGCCTGGTTTGGAAACTACCATGACAGAGGACAAAACAATATTAATAGCAGTCTTCCTGCTAGCTTCAAAGAATATTGCACCAGGAGGTAAAAATGCTTATTTGAAACCATTTGTCACTTGTTTTTATGGAATCACTACCTGTACTAAGGACAGAATCAGTGCCCTCCAAGTCAATGGGCCGTTTCTGTATGCACAGGACAACACTACGCTGAACAAATGGGGAGTTCGTGAAACTCAAACTACATGAACACCTGTAACACCAGTACTCCTTATGGAACGCCATAAAAACCTCCTAAGAGTCATGCTGTCATAACGACCTATAAAATTATACAACTGAATTTGCTCATAAAACATGATAAAATATTCTGCTTGTTTCTCACTACTTGTCACTTATCCACTTTTATTTTACCAGCAGAATAATTTGTGGAACATGCTGTGAATGGGATGAAGGAATTCGGCCATTGAAAATATTTTCCTCAAGAAGGAAAACAGCAAGGAACACAAAGCTAAGGAGGAAAACCCTCACAAAACCAACAAAAAACTTCAAACATAACCCATCCCCAATCCAGGGTCAGGAAAAATTGGAAGAGGGAAAAGAGGGGCAGGAATACTTTAAATCCAAATGGCCCCATGACAATACAAATTGTGAAATCCCACTCCGGGGTTACCAAGAGAGCAGGCTTGGATATTCCTTTGGCACATGTGAGCATTGGTGCTTCTAGGATCTTACGTCAACAGGAGAATGTTTGAGTTTTGTAATCAGGGAAGAACTGAGAACTGGCACTCTAAACCTCTAGGCAATGTAAACAGATATTAACTGGGGATTAGCTCTGATTCTGAACAGTGATGGAAATTAACTTCTCTAAAATAAACGGTGTCACCTCAGGTAGAGTAATTTCATCAGGAGTGAGCCTGGTAGCATTGCTTTCGACCAATTAGGTCTAGGTTGTAGATTGCAACATGGTACATTACACACTATAATTTAGAGAATAATCCATGTATTCCGGCCAAGCACACATCTTCGAGGCAGGCATCTGAATTAGCTAGAAACATGTATTACACAGGCCGTGTTTGACTGGGCTTGTCAAAGCGCTTTTGTTTGTGGGGGCTTTCTCAGTTGGTTGCTTGCTTTGGGAGTTTTCTGGGTTTATTTTTGCAAAGTCCTATATTCTATATTCTAATGCTTAAGTTAACATCAAAACTTGCTTATTCCTACCCTACAGATACTCGAGACCCCTCAGGTGGTGCAGTCCGCCCTTCAGAGAGCAGTGGTCCCCGGCACTGCTGCACCTCCCCGTCCCGTGTCTGCGAGGAGCGTAAATCACACCCGTACAGGCTACTCTGGTTACAGACAGCGGAGGAGGGAGCAGTTCAAGGGGACCTAAATGTGCAAACGTAGCTGCACTGGGACCAAAGAAGGCTTAAGAGCGAGCGAAGAGAGTGAATTGAGCGAATTCCCTTTTCCAGCGGCGCGATCCCGCCCGGCGCTCGCCGCGCTGCCGGCGCCCTCTCGCGGCCGCCCGGGCCACAAACGCAGGCGCGGCAGCTCCGCCAACTTTCACCCGGGATTTACCCGAATGCAGGTATTGAGCACCCTGTGTGAGCACCCTGTGTGAGCACCCTGTGTGAGCACCCTGTGTGAGCACCCCGAACCACGCGCGTACAGCTCCGCTTCGCCTGAACCTCGCTCTTTCTTTAGAGACACCACTGGAAACAACCGGCTAGGAAACGTGACCCCTTGGTCCCCTTCACTAAGTTGGGAAAGGTAGAAGCTAGAAAGATGAAGACTTGCTCAAAATGTGAATAAAAAATTATCAGCTTTGAGAGAGTAAATGGATTGGAGATGAAGGGAGAAGCGCTGGCTCAAGTAAACAGGAAATAAAACTGAAGGAGGGGGTAGAAAATAATAAGGAGAAAAAGGAGTGTATACTCGTAAAAACATGAGGGGAAAAAAGAATGAATAAAAGGACATTAAATTATTTCTCAAAGACATTTTGCTTCATCATCTGCCTGGATTAACAGCACATAACAGGTTATTACAAGTCAGATGATATGTGGAAACTCATCAAACCTCTGTAAAATTGCTTCAGCTTGTTGGGTCTTATTATACAGCATGGGAGGAATTTCACAGCACCCTGCATATCCCCTCCAAAACAGCTGGAATGAAACATTGAGGAATTAAATGACTGGGTGAATGGACTCCAGTCCAGTGGAACCATACAGTCACTGTAACACCTCAGCACAGCTTCATGTTCTGACTGCTTCACCGTTCTGCACCTGATCCATATCTTTTCCTGTGTCGTGCCTCAGTCGTTCCCCTTCTACATTCATCCTTTAGTTACCTTTGGGAAATGGGTAGATCTTTTTTCTTATTCTTGGATTTGATTGTTCTGCAGCTGTGGGAGATGTGGGATCTCTTCTCCCCAGAAGTGAATGAAGCATAAGGGCACAAAAGAAACTTCTCATTATGTTGAAGATCATATCACATTGCAGTTTGGACTTTTTATGGGAAAAAATAGCTCTGTGCACTGTAGAGCTAAACAAAAACAAGGCAGGAAGACAGCTGGATAGCTGGTGTGGTGGCCAAACAGAGAGCACACACAGCTGAGAGCAGCATGCACTCAGATCAAATCTTGATTACAATCAGATAAATTTTTTACAGTCTGTGACATTGCAGTCTTGATTCTCATTGCACTAAGTAACAAGCCTGACAGATGAATCACTTTGAAATGTTTTTTTAGTCAACTGAAACAGAGGTACTCTTGAGATGCTAGAGGTATAAATTCTCTTTTTTCTCAACAGTGACACAAGAGAGCCCTCACTGAATCACTTAATTACTGTTACTACAAAATGTACTACAGCAGCACAAGAAGTTTCTTCAGTACAATGGAAGTGGGATGGAAGAGGATGGGAGAGTAGCTGTCAGTCCTGTGCTAGCTACAGCAGTCCTGGGAGGAGTCTGCACAGTCCTGGGAGCAGCTGATCACTGTGAAGAGACCCTGTTAGTTTGCAGTAGAGCTCAGCGAGAAGGAAGCTAATGAGAATGGAGAGCAGCCACACAGCCAGGTCCCTGCTGGGACAGAAAGGATGGTGTTTCCTAGATTTCCTCTGTGGGTTTTGTAGGTGTTGAATCCAGGCAGCCAGGGACAAGTTGCTGGAACAAGAGGGAGCCTGAAGGAGAGATACTGTCATGAAATGACTGAGGAATCACAAGACTGTGCATAAAAATTCATCTGTTCTTTCCTATCTTCTATATCTATTAGCTTATTCCAAAATGTTCTGTTTTAGAAAGTTCACCATTCTAGTTTGTAATCTAATCAATCTTACAAAGCTTACAAATCCTTTTTAATGTTCTTGGTGGGACTGCTTAATGAGTTATAATATCTTTTACATGAAAGCCCTGGATGTTTTAGTTTAATGCCATTACTTCAGCTGTCTCCCCTTTGAGGTACATCAGGTAATCTAGCAATTATGTAAGTTTTAACACCGGCAGCCCATGGGAAATTGTTATGACTGAGAATGGAAGATCAGATATTTTTACTGGCGTGATCATAAAATGCAGACAAGGAGAGGTGCAGGCATTTGTGCTCACCTGTATCCCCAGCCAGGCAGGCCCAAGCAGTGGCAGTGTGGAAGCAGGGTGCCCATGGTGTAAGTGCAAATCCTGACCTTCCACCTCAAGTGTGCCTGAAGCCACTTGCCCTGGGGAGGCCACACCAGCTGCTGTGCTCGGGCAGCTGCCATGGGACAAGTGGAAAGGTCTGGGAGCAGTTTAAACCATGGGTTCTCCACTTATCTGCAATGTCAGATTCCAGCTTGTCCAAGTATTTAACCTACTGCTCTGCTTCTGTGCAGTGCAAGCCACATCTACAGACTTGACTCCTGGTGCATGAAGTAGAGGAAAACCTGGAGAGAAAGGTCAAAGGGATGAACCAGAAGATATCAAATTGAAACTGAAACTGGAAGACAAAGTGAGCCAAATTAATTCTGTGTATAGCAGCCTATGGAGTTTATAGGTTTTGTGGCAGAACTGCACTTGTCTGATTTACAAGGTTATTGCAGTGGGAGTCTTTGGTGCTCATACATTTTACATGACCAGACTCTTCAGGAGTGCTCTCTGGTGTACTCCTGTTCCTTGAGAATTCTTCAAATCATGCTTAACACATCCTAGATTAAAAGAGCCATGAAAGGACTTAAGCACCAGAGAAGAGATTTGGATAAAATTTCAGCATAAGAATCTGATTTTACTCATCTCCTCATTCTGATATTTAGAATGCATAATTGTTTACATTTTCAACAGTAAAGCTTAGCCATGAGTCTAGATCAGTAACAAGGATTAAAGTCAATGATCCAAACATATACATTTTTTAAATATTTGCAAAAATTTGCCACAGTGCTTCAAACCTTTACAGCTTTAACTCTCCCTGCATGGAATTTGGTGGGTTAATTCTGATCTCACATTTATTTTACAATACTGTAATTATATGCACTTCAATGGAGTTAAATCTAGGCCTTCATAACCTAAAATAAATCTGATTAAAACAGATCCAGTGTCTATTTCCTTTTTACAGCAATAGACCTATCTTTTAATTGATGATTGAAACAATCATGCTTGACAAGTGTTATTCTTCCACAAGTATTATGCTTTCTTTAGTTCAGAAATAGAATTCAAAAAGAATAATGGGGTAATAAATTGAATCTTGTCTGCATTTTAACCATTCACTCACACCATTTGTTGTCCTGCTGCAGCTCTGACAATTATATACAACCAAACTGCAATTTAAAAGCATTTATCAAATAAAAGGTAATGTTTATTAACATGATTGAGGAATACATAATCAAAAATATAAGCAGCTTAATAATATATAATCAAAATAATCAGTACAGTAAATATATTTTAATGGTGTACACTGAAGGTTTTCATTCACAGGTGAAGTTTACTTCACATTTCCATAAAAATCAAAGTTGCATTCTTTCAGAGATGATTTCCTCACCCAGAGCCTTTATTGGCTGTTTCTTTCTTTTTTTCTTGATTTTTATTAATCTTCTTTCACCTTTTTTCTTATTGAATCCTAAAGGTAAAATTAAAAAAGTAAGATTAGAAGACATCCAAGATTATCAGAAATGAGAGACAAGGCTTGTTTCAATAAATCTTAAAAAAAAAAAGAAAAATCCATTGTCTTACCGAAAGTCTTCACATGCCTGACCAATGCCAAGTTGTCCTACTGCTGTTCTTTTACACTGTACTTATTTCCCTCCTTCTCTCTCTAGCTCTGTGTCTCTCCTGATTTCCATTTACACTTTTCTAGAGACTTTCAACCATTATGTTTGATCAGGCCAATTCTTACTACCAAAAGTGGCAAGGATGTTTTGATCTGCATAATATTTACCTCTCAACGATAGCCGGGGGCAGTATCACTTCCCATACCTTTCTTGCAGATCCTCAAACAGGACTTTCTGGAGATGAAGTTATTCTCATTCCCACCACAACCACTGTAGCTAAAGGGGCGACACCTCCCAGTCGAGTAGTTGTAGAAAAACCTTAACTCTTTGGCTCTGCAGAGTCCTCTGTCCATAGGGGTCATGCACAAGGAAGGGATAGGAGGCGGTTCTGGAAGTACCCAGAAAAACAAGGTGAGACACAACACTGCAGCGTTTCAGTTTCCTGCTCTGTCGATATTATTTGAAATGTATGTGAAATTTGCTGGCAAATTTAATTCTGCCTTCCTGAAAATCCAAGATACTTGACATAAGCATCTTATTATGATTAGAAAAAAAATACCACAGTAAAATGTCATTCTGTTTTGAATTCCCAGCAAAGGCTTATCTGAAAGCTATGCCTCTACCTGTATTGTTTAGTGATAAAATTGCCATTTCTGCCATAGGAGAGAGCACACAACTTCACTTTGAGGAGTTTCAAGTGAAGCATTTGTAGAAAGTGAAGCGAAATAAACATGGACAGCTTTAAAAACACGGTAAATATTTCTAATAATTAATGGAGCAACCCTCTGCTAGACATTCTGAAATCAAGCAGAAGGTAAAAGTACCCAGCATTTCCAATGTAAAAGTCAGTACCTCAGTGTTGCGTTTTTTTGAATGACTGCAGAAAACCTGACCTAAGTAACAGGTTCTATCAGCAGCCATTGAGCAGTTATAAAAACACAGCTTGTAACTTGCAGGATAAAAAAGTACTGAATGTGAAGAACGAGTGCACAAATTATTGGAGAGGCTGGTGTGTTAGTGCTGCTGTCAGCATTTTACCATTCCAAGGAGAGGCTGTTCCTTCAGGGTCACTGGCAAGTGAGAGTACGAGAACTGAAACACTGGAGATGAGCCTGGGGTAGCCAAAGGGCCTGGGCACTGGAGCAAGTTCAAGAAGCAAATCCATGCCAGAATCCCCAAACCTGGAAGAACTCCACCATCTATCACCCTAGAGTGCCTCATACACAATATTGGAACTGATAAAATAACTGCACAGGCTGAAGGAAGCTGAATGGGAGCCATTGCATCATCAGTTATGCGGGACCCAAAAGAGCACCCTTTTCCTTCAGAAAGCAGCAGAATTGAGGTAGCTGGGATCTGAACACACAAATGCAAATGCAAAGCCAGTCAGATGGAACTCTTGAAGGTACAAAACCACACAGAAGTGGTTCAGTGGAAAAACAAAGTAAAAATTTGAGGAAATCATGTGGGCTACAGCACAGCTGAAGACATCCTGTGGTCACAACAGTGGGAAGCAGATCAGTTGCTGAAAGCAAGAAGTTACATATTAACCTGGGCAATTCAGCAGGACGACAAAGTATCCAAAAAGCACGCTCTGCATCTTAGGTGTCTCACACATAGCACACCTGCTAAAAAAAAAAGGTTCATCTGACAGGTATAATAGCTGAACTGGTGTGGTGAAAAAGTATGGAAAATTGTTGGGAAAGGAATAGAATGGTGTGTTAGCAACATCATACGATTAAAAGAAAATCCTGAAATTCAATAACTGAGGAACAAATTGCATTTTCAAGACAGACTAAGTTAGTTTCAAGTTAAAAAATGAGAACTTCTTAATTTCTTTTTATAACAGTGACATTATTACAAGACTAAGTTTCACTCTGGGTCCAGAGTGGAAGTCCACAGTGTGATAAAATCTATACTGAACCTACTGTTTTTTTATAATGAAGATGGTAATTAAATTAACTAAGGCCATACTTTTGGTACTGCTCTGAGGACTTGAGCCTGGAGCTGATTTCATCTCTGTCTAGCTGGAGAGTACATTAGTTTTCAAAGCATAAGTTCAGCATAGCTTACCTATTTTAGCCTTCTAATTTCTGAACCTACAAAGAACAGAGCAGAAAGGCTTGCCAGTGAGGAAAGGGCCAAACAGCACAGGTTTGTTAATTATATCAGAGAATTTAAATATACACCTGGTAATGTAAATTACTTATCTGTCATGTAGAATTCTCCAGTGAGTCCACAGTCCCCTCATGAAGGAGTTGTCACAACGACTGCAAGATTTGGGGGAACCATGGAGCCAGTGATGAGGTAAACAAGGGCTGCCTGTGTACATACAGTGCACCAGAGAGGCAGCCACGTGCTATTCAGAATCCCTCTTGTACTCTTCCCAAAAATGATGTTATTCTTTGCCTATGGCATTGTTAGATAAATGCCCCAAAAACCAAACACCTGTTCCTGTTTATCTTCCAAATATCTGCATGTTCTTCACTCTTCAAAATATTGGCATGTCCTTCACTCTCACAGAAGCAACCACCCCATGAAGAAAACCTCCTAATTTTGCTATCTCAAGCCATTTTTTTACAACAAAACCGTATTTCAAAAGAAAACCGAAATAATTTATCATAATTTCCTCTCTGCTGAAGATCATAAAAATTATGAATTGATTTGAATATACTGATCACCAAAAGACTTGACTTCAGGTAAGCATAAGGCATTCCCTGTGTCATGCCCAGCATGTCTATTGGCAGGACAATCTGAAGGCCTGTGAGGCAGTGTGGAAACTGTGTCACAGGAACATGACAGCAGGCAAGTTGTCCCCGTTCAGCTCCAGGTCCTAATCCTGCATTTATGGACGTGATGGAACAGTAAGTTGAGCTATTATGCCTATTCTAGAGTTTCTCTCCCAAATGTTTCCATTTTACAACCTCATTTTTCTGAGAGTTGTTGAAAAGTTCTCCTCTTGCTTTTTCCATGAAGAAAAAGAAGAAAATTAAAGAAGTGAAAACCCCACAAGCCGCAAAACTACATGAAAAAGAAGAGGGACACATTATATGGTTAAAGATTAAATTCTTATAATACAGCCCTTTCTTGAATCCCATCCCCCTGAAGTATAAACAGATGGCATGGTCACAACTTCAGAATCTCTGAAAAATGCATGTTGAGATACAGGCTCACATTTATCAGAAATAACCCCAATTCTGCATTGCAACAACAATCCTCATCCCTCAGGCTTTGCAGGGCTTGTGTGACAATGGACTGCTAATCAATCACAGCACAAAACAAGTCTGAAATTATCTTGGGAGGAGAGGGAATGCAGTGAGCACTATTTCTTGCTAGACATGAGTGTGTGACATTCATGAAGCTTCAGATTTATTGCCAGATTTTTGATATGTGCAGCCTTCAGACCCTCATTTCTGGTTGCAGAAAAGCAAAAATAAAAGAATCTTCAAGTGGACAGGCTATTACAAAAATAATGAGTCATCCGCACTTGACAGTACTCTATAAGCATAAATTGGTGCAGATCCATTAAAGCAAATAGAACTGTGCCAATTTATATCAGCAAAAGATGAGCCTGACTCTGCCCTCACAGTACTAACAGGACCTGCATCCATGTTCTATTTCAAATTTGCTGAGCTGAAAATTGACTTTTGATCCTGTCTCCCACTTAAATCTCACAAATCAAATGTAGGTATAGCACTTACAATTTTCTACCACAGATCACATAAAATGAAAGCTTTGATTCTTAGCCTTACTTTTTCTTAGTTTTCACAGAATAAAAGTTATAAGACCAGAACAATCTTCAATCCCTGCAGAAAGTTCAATGTTGAGAGTGCTAGAAACTCCATGTCTGTATCCATGGTTTGTTTATTTAGCCACAGAACGGTTTAATTTTCTGAAGGTCAAGAACTATGTTGTAAGACTAATAATCTGATATTGTTACCGAGTTACACATACCAACACCACTTGTTTTTCTATTGAAATCAAGATGAAATAGCATGTCAGTTGTGAGGAGAAGTATTCTAAAAGAGACAACTTCTTTGTAATTTTTATTTCATGTTTTAATGTAAATTTAGCAAATTATATTTAATTTTTAAAATAGTCTTTGAAAAAGATACATAGCCAGGCCAATATACATACGAAATAGATATTACAATGGCAGATCAGCCACTCTGCCTGTGCTTGAGGAGATGGACATCAGCCACTCCATCCCAAACGGCTCACCCTGATCCTCACCTCATATGTAAAGGCAAATCTTGTCCCTCCCAGAAGGTTACAGAGAGTTACACTGCACATTTGTGTGACATGTCTCTGCCTTGGAACTCCACTTTATCGCTGTACCTCTAGAAACAGCAGCAGTGGAGACAATGTTCTACATGTCTCTGTGGAGAAATCAGCTGTCGCCTTTGGCCATACCCTTGTGGGATTGCACAAAAGCACATGATTTTAGCCCGTTCCAGCAGCCTGAGGGGTACAAGCTGATAAACAGAATAGGAGCAGGAAGCTGCACAAGGCAGACAAGTACAAGACAAAGTACTTAGTAGGGAAGAACTTGTTGGGTCTTCAGACTTTCCACTGAAATTCACTGGTCCTTCCAAGGCTGTGCTTCTCACCTGACCCATTCTGCTACACTGACTCTTTGTTCCATCCAATCTTCAATTCTCTCACCCTCACTTCTCACTCTAAAATTCTGCTGTGCAGGAAAATTGCCTATTGCTGACACAATCAATCCCCTTCCATTTCCTCTGAGAAAACATAGTGAATCATGCTCCTTTCCTGGTACAGCTTAGCTGTTTTGAGGAGTCAGACATTCATATTATGACTAAAAACCTTCAGGGAATGTGCATGCCCCTCATGCCCCTCGACTTCCTACCAGACCTGATGTGTTTCAAATAGTTTTCAGTAAAATAGGTTGGCAAAAGCTTTGCTGTTTTATATTAATTAATTTAAATAACAGAGTGCACCGATGCTTTGTATTTGGTAAACAAACAATACTACAGTACAGAAACCTACGTCAAACCAGCAGTGCGTGTGGATTACAGTGCAGCCAAAAAATAGAGTACAACACACATTCTTGCTTTATTAGGCACTCCATTCTAAGCAAAGAGCACAGGAATGACACCTACACACCTGTTACCTTGCAGAACATATAAAATACAAAAACCTTAGCAAGTCTCTATGTCATCACTCAGTCCTCAACAGCACAAGGACGTGCAAATGCAAAAAACCAACATAAATACTTGGTGAGAATGCTCAGGCTCTTTCCAACTGTTTGTTGTTTCCTCTTGCACAACTGTGGATCATAAAAATGACATGCCTCAAAATTCAATCACCCTGTACAGTGTGAGCAAGCACCAGCCATCTATTGTGGACTGTGTCCAGCTGCTGATACTGTTAAAACCTATCCCTCCTTAGGAAAGGTCCAGAGTCTTGCCTGCATTATAATATATAGTGCAAAAATACCTTGGAGCCACATTTTCAATTAATTCATACTCACTGTGATTATACTCAACCCAAAACTGAGTTTAATATCATCACAGTTAAAATAGAAGCATTACGGTATTAAATATATTATACTATGCCATATTCTAAAATCCAAATATTGTTCTTTTTAAGGGGTAAAAGGAATTTAAATCCCCTGCCTATTAGTTCCTGCCAAAAATATTAATTTTGACTGATAGAATTCTGCATCACTGCTTTTGCTCTCTGTATTAATCAGACC